>OU898279.1:123049678-123224650 GCA_918026665.1 Diabrotica balteata | reverse complement strand
TTACTTAGCTTTTAATTTGAATTTTTTCGCTGACTACAAGGTTGCTTAAAAATTTTGTCTTTAAGGCACTAATTTTAAGACTAATTATTTTTAATACTTCATAGAGTTTTTCTAGTATTTTTATAGCTTTATCTACTTTATCAGATATTATAACTGTGTCATCGGCAAATCTTGGGTGGCTTAGATCATCTCTATTTACATTTTTTCCATATTATCCTCCTGTACCATTTGCATGAACATATATTCAAGTACAGCTGTAAATGGTTTTGGAGAGTATCACCTTATCTAATTTCACGTTCTATTGGTATTTTTTGGTATTTTCATGAAGTCGGACACAAGGTGCACCAGTTTCGTAGACACTCTTATTTAAGGCAATATATCGGTAGTCGATGCTGCGATCAGACAATGTTTGAAGCATTGTATGATGATCTATAGTATAGTGACAATTTAAGAAAATGTTAGCGATTTAGTACAAGGAACGTCCAGGAACGTTCAGGAAAGTTGTAGTTAAGTATGTTCTCACTGCCTTCTCTCTATAATGTGGTGGTGCACCATCTTGCATAAACCACATATTTCCCTTTAAGTTTGATGACAATTCTTTCAATTAGTCAATAAAATCATTTTATAAAAAATGTAAATACATCTCACCATTCAAATTGCAAGGTAATTTACATGTCCGTAAAAAATAATTACATGCATATCGTATGGTTTGGTACCATTTGTATTTATTTTTTACGGATATGCGAATTACCTTGTAATTTGAATTGTAAGATTTATTTACATTTTTTTATAAAATTATTTTATTGATTTATTGAAAAAATTGTCATCAAACTTCATCAAAGCTCAAAAGGCGAAATATGTGGTTTATGCAAAATGGTACACCACTACATTCTAGAGAGAGGGCAGTAAGAACATTAATTAAAGGAACATTGGACTGTTCGTGGTAGTATACCTGGTCATGTGGTGATATATATATACATATATTTATATATATTTATATATATTATATATATATATATATATATATATATATATAAATAAATTAATTCATAAAAATTCTAAACGAATACTTTATTATTATATAATATATTTATTAATACTTATTATAAATACTGCAGAAGTTTCTTTAGAACCAATGAAGCTATTTATTACGAGACGACCTTTTATGGAATGTATTGACAAATGAATTAAAGAAAGTGGTGGACATATCGAATTACACTTTGACAAAAAGTTTAATGTTATTTAGTTTAACTATTTCTTAATTTGGTTTAAAATAAAATATTTTGATTATGATTTAATTTAATAGAAAACATAAAATGTTTGATGTAAAATCCAATCATCTGTTATTTTTTTAAATTTATTGCAAATTATCCTGTTGATATATTTACTTTATTTATATTCTGTTAACTATTAACTTTATTAAAGGCATTTAATACCAAAATTTAGTAAAAACATCAAGTATTGATGTTTTTGTCTATTTTTCTTTCGATCCTGGAGTAATTGCGTTAAATCTGAATTATGTAGTTGATTTGTAAAATGTGATTATCTCGAAAACTGTTGAGTTGTGAAGTTAATAAGTATATTTTCTTTTTTTTTTTTTTTTGTTAAAATAATGTATCTTTAATATTTTTTAACACAAACACGGGTAACTTAAAGAGCAAAAAAGTTATGTACAAATATATGCCACTTATGTGGCATATGTTGGCGCCTTTATCAACTACATAAAAGTATGCATCAAATTTTAATTTCTGATGGTCAATAGTACTCAGTTATAAATTTTTATACATAAATGTTCAAAATGTAATATTTTAAAGTGTAGAATGTACGGTTTCTTTTTGTACAATTGCTTAAGGACCACCCTGTATATATACATAAAATATGTGTATATATAAGAAATGTAGAGTATTAACTTAAACAATTACCCCTTATTTTTGTCTGGCGTACAAAATACGCCAAGTGGCCACTTGTTTAAAAAATATTTTTAGCGACTACTTAAGGGTTATACCATTTTTAAAACATAATATTCTTAGTTTTACGAAAAAACGCACAATAACTAGTTCTTAAACCTCACACTTCTTTTCATTTGTATATCTCAACTAGTTTTAGAAAAATAAATAAATTATTAGTTTGTAAGAAAAATTTTGTAAAAAAAAGAAAAACGAACACCCTGTACATTACACAAATATTTATTATTTATATGGACCAAGAACAGAAGCTTTGTAACTCAGAAAAATTAATTTCTGATTATTGACGCAATAATAAATTTTGATCAGCATGACCAAAAAAAAGTTTTAGCCAATTTAACTAAAACTACTTTTACATACTAAAAGTGCCGGGATCCTTTGCCATATATTTTTTAGTCTTCAGTAATCCTCAGTAATCTTCACTTGTATCGATCGTGTAAACTTGCAATTTATACTAGGATTAGAGATATTTATACTTTAGTAAGAATATGATTTTATATAATATCTGTTCTTTGTTTATGAAATAAATTATTCAATTGCGATCCTACTTTTCTCATTAATGCAATGGTTACTCTACATATGACCATAAAATCATCATTCAATTAGAACAAGAATTCACTTTTTATATTATTTTAGTTTTAATTTAATTAATCATTACATCACCAGAAATAAAGAGTTCCCGCAAAAACTAATGATTTTGAAGAAACACCCATGCATTCTCACCACAAATAGCATTATTTTCTTGCGAAAATAACATCTTCACTGAGGCAATTAGCTGCAAATACTCACAAAACTAGCGACCCATCATTACGCAAACCTCCGTTGTGTATAATGATTAATTAATACAATATTTTAACGACACTTTTGACAGGTTATATAATATATGAATAATTACGTATGTGTGGTCCACTGGGAAATATCAGCAGGATTTCATTATTGGAATGAAACCGGTATGTAACGTTTGGTGGATTCATTGTTTAATTTGTAAGCGCTTACTAATTCTGCTTTGGATGTAGTTAATACAAATTTAGTTAACTGGTTAATTAAGACAGAAGAAACATTTTCGACGTCAACATTTGTTTATGTTTGCATTTTTTTGTAATAATATGGATATTTTGTAATGGTGATTGATATTGTTTAATATAATATTATATAGCTGTGTAACAGTGTAGCAGGAGGCTACGTTACATACACATGACATGGCTACTTCAGACCAGTCACAATCAACCTACATGAGTTAGACATGTTTTTTGATATTGTATAAGATTGTAAAAATATAAGTTTAATTAGTTACAATATTGTTTAACTTATAAACCCATAAATATTAAAAACATGGCGCAGTCAAACAGTTAGCTGGGTATAGTTAAAAACTAAATTTTACATAAAAGAAAAACTTTAAGAACATAATGAGGCACGATGGTAACATAACCTAAAATGGCAATGGGAATTAGTGTAAAACTACCACCAGATTTTGACCTACAGGGACAAAATGCGGCAAGTAAATGGAAGTTTTGGAAAACCTATTTCAAAGATTACTTACTCGCAAAAGGACAAGGCCAGTCAGCAGATAAAAATAAAACTGTCAATTTTAAGAAAAATAATTGGAACTGAGTCTGCCAAAATTATGTCCACATTCGCCATCCAGAAGACGAAATCAATAAGTACGATTTAATGATGTCACTAATCGGCAAATATGTTAATCCAAGGATAAACGAATCATTTTAAAAGATACAATTTTATCACGAGAGTTCAGAAAGAAGGAGAGTCATTTGAGCAGTTTCTTACTAGTTGTAGACTCATTGATTCGAACATGTAATTATAATGAAATTGATCCAGAACAACAGGCCCGAAGATAAAGGTCTGGAGAGACAAGATATTGATGGGCATCAGAGATTCAGTTACTAGAGAAGCTTTATTGAGAGTAGACAAAGTTATCCTACAAAAGGCCATCAAATTTTATAGAACTAGGAGAGCAAAGCAAAAAACCAAAATTTGAATTTTTATAACGAAACGAAAGACGTGGATATAGGACAAGTTCATAAAGAAAGGAATAAAAATAAGTTCCAGGGCCATAGAAACTATAATAACTCTTAAAAGTAAAAAACCAACCTAATGAAAAATTCAAGTGAAAACGGTGTCAATTAACTCATGGAGCCAGAAGAATGTCCAGCATATGGAAAAGAATGTAAGAAATGTGGGATTTTAAACCATTTTGCAAAGTCGTGTAGAGTCAAGATTATTGATGTCATAGATGAAGGTAGCAGTGATGGATCATCTGATGTATTTTGTAGGAAATGGTAATAATGTATACCAAGATGTAAGCTGTCAAAATATTTGGGATGAAATTATAGAATTGAAAATAAAAGAATTAAAGTAAAAACTTGACAAGGTGATAATGTAAGTTTAATTCCATTAAAAATTTTAAGAAAATTGATAAACAGTTTACAATTAGGCATAATCAGTATGTACTTAAAGAGTTTGAGGGTACTCAATCTAAAACGATAGGTGTTGTAATTTAGTTTGTAAATAGAAAAATAAGTATGTTTATGATCACTTCACTATTATTGATGGGACAACTCGAGTTCTTCTTACGTGGTGAAATTATTATGTTGTATGTGTGTTGATTTGGATTTGTAAACGAATCAACAATGTTGAGAGTTGTGGGGTACTTTAAAACTAGCCGAAAGGAATAATTTTATAATCCTCCACCCTGATGTTTTTAAGGGTCATGGTAAATTTGATGGTAAACATAGGATTACTACAGTAGACAATTTTGAACCAGTTACCCACCCATAAATGTACCTGTGCATTACTGTGCAATTAGAGATAAGTTAAGAGATGAATTAGATAGGTTGACAAAAAGAGGGGCAATTGTCAAAGTTAACGAAATTGACCCGAGGGCAAGCATAAACCGCATTGTTATTGTGAAAAAGCAAAATGGTAAGTAATGTTTATGACAAGAGCAGTACATAAATTGGAAGATGTTTGTGCACAAATGATGAGTAAAAAGATATTCTCTGTATTTGATCTCTCTGAAGGGTATCATCATTTGGAACTTGATGAGGCATCATCCTGGAAATGCTATTTTACAACATCATATGGAATTTTCAGATATAAAGTATGGCCGTATGGATTATCAAATTCCCAGGATCTATTTCAAGAAGTAGTAGAAGATAAATTTAAAGGTATAGAGAATTTATTGATTTGTCATGATGATATGATTGTTATGGGAACAACAAAAAAGAACATGACACAACTGTTAAAAAAGTTTTAGAAAGGGCTAAAGAAGTAGGAGCTAAGTTTAATAGTGACAAATTCCAATATTGTCAAGAAGAGGTCAAATTTTTGGGTTTTTCACACAAAGGAATGTAAATAGATCCTGATAGAGTGGAATCATTTTGTAAACTCAAAGAACCAAATAGTAAAATAGAATTGCAACGAATTTTAGGTGCATTCAATTATGTTAGACGGTATATTCCGAATATGGCTGAACATATTCAACCTCTTTGTCAATTACTTAAAAATAATGTAGAATGGGTGTGGCTCTTCACATCAAAAATGTTTCGATAATTAAAGGACATCATTTGTAAATCACCCGCTTTAGTCTAGTATGATCTAATCAAAAAAATTATTTTACAATGTGATGCATCTAAAAATGGCTTAGGTGTTTGTATGTTCCAGAAATACGAGAAAGTTTTAAAATTAGTAACTTGTGCATCACGCAATATGAATGATAGTGAGATAAATTATAGTCAAACTGAGAAAGAACCATTGCAGTCTATTATGCTACTCAAAAATTTCACAATTTTTTATTATTTTGATGTTGATATTCAGTCAAATCACAAACCTATAATCTGCATTATGAATAAGCCAATTTGCAAAATTGGATCAGTTAGACTCCAACGTTTAAGACTTAAACTTCTCAAGTATAGATTAAATGTTTATTTTGTTCCTGTAAAAGACATACATTTTACTGATATGCTATCTAGGTCTAGTTTAAATATAAATACACAAGACCCAGAAATGCTTGCAATGGTCCATTCCGTGAGTAAACATTTACCTATGAGTCAGGAAAAGCAATCTGAGTTAAAACTAGCTACTAGTCAGGAAATCTGCGAATAAACTCAGAGTTACACAACGAGCCATGGAACGTGCAATGCTGAACGTGAGCCTTCGAGACCACATAACAAACCAACAAATTAGACAAAGATCAGGAGTTCAAAACGTCATCGAAAGAACCACGTCGCTTAAGTGGAACTGGGCAGGGCACTTAGCAAGAGCACAAGATGAACGGTGGACAAGAGCGTATTATGGAATGGAGGCCCAGAAACTATAAAAGAAGCCGAGGACGACCACCAACTAGATGAAGCGATGATATAAAACGTTGTAGCGGGAAACTTGCTACAAGCGGCCCAGTGTAGAGAACTCTGGAAAGAACTGAGGGAGGCCTATGTCCAGCAGTGGACGCGATTGGCTGATTGATGATAATGACTGGTCAGGATGAAGCATTGGCAGTAATTTTTGATTTTATTACAATGGGTGGCCAAAAGAAAAAAATGTTCACAAGTATGTAAAAAGTACTTGGTATAAGAGATTCACTGTATTTTGAAGCTGGTATTGCATTCATTCATGACAAAATAATTATTCCGAGAAAACTTAGACTTGACATGATAAAATTGCTTCATAAGGGCCATGTAGGAGTCAGTAAAACTATAAAAAAAGCCAGGAGTATATTTTATTGGCAGGACTTAATGATGATATAACAAACTATATAAAAAAGTGCAGGATATGTGAGAAATATAGACCAAATAATTTTAAAGAACCAATGATGCCTCATGACATTCGTAGACTAAGATTCAATAAAGTTGGTACAGACAGACATTTTAGAGTATAGTTCAAAGGCATATTTAGTAATTGTAGATTATTTTTCGCATTGGGTGGACATTTCAGATAAAAAAGGTAAATCTCCCAGTTTAGTAATCAACTCAATTCAAGATACCTTTAGTAAATTTGGATATCCAGAAATTTTAATTGCAGATATTCTACCATTTACATCAGCGAAATGTAAAAAATTATTATAGAGAAAAAGACATTACAATTATGACATGCACCCCACATTACCACCAGAGTAATGGACTTGCAGAAAAAGCAGTCAATATAAGCAAGAAAATTTAAAAAAAAAGCCATGAGGAAAATAATGATTTTAGAGGTCTTGTAATGGAATATAATAATAACTGCATAATAAATCTCGATGCATCCCGAGCTCAAATTTTATAGAGCAGGATCCTGAGAGGACAATTACCAACTACAGCTAATAAATTAGAACCTACAATCTAGAAACAAGTATATGAGAATTTGTGCAGAGAAAAAGAAAAATTACAATTACATTATGATAAGACATCACGAAGAAAACCAGTAGAGTTTAGAACGGAGGGAGATAGTGTAGTAACAAGAATTTTAAAAAGATAATTATTGGCATAAAGCAATTGTATTAGAAAAGGCAAATGAACCTAGATCATATTAATTGAGAAAAGAAGGTAACAGTAGAATTATTACACGGAACTCACACCAAATAAAACACTCATGTACCAGAACACTTGAAAAAGATTTCATTTTAGAACCCGAGTTGTACCCTGATATTCAGTCAAGGAGTGTTCATAAAGATGCTGCTAGCAGCTACGTATATGATAGTGTTAATAAAAATAATTGGGTTGTCAAGCCCAAATGTAAAATCAATACCCGTGTTAAGTCATAATGTCAACCCAAATATTGAGACGACTTCTAACAGTAATAAGACCAGAGTTGGTCGTAATATAAAAACCCCTCATAGATATCGATCTTAGGGGGAAGGTGTTTAATATAATATATAGCTGTATAACAGTGTAGCAGGGGGCTACGTTACATACACATGACATGGCTTACTTCAGGCCAGTCAACAATCAACCTGCATGAGATGGACATGTTTTTGATATTGTATAAGATTGTAAAAAAATATAAGTTTAATTAGTACAATATTGTTTAACTTATATACCGATAAAATATAAAACAGATATTTAACTTGAATGGTAACTTTCAGGAAAAAGGATCTGTATAAACAACTTTCCTAATACAGTGGAACCTCGATTATCCGTCAGGGCACCGGACCAAGCGTTATGACGGATAATCGAAAAGACGGTTAACAGAACATTAAAAAAAATTCATAGTATAACCCTCAAATTTTATTTGTATGTTTTATTTGACAATATAAGACGGATTTATGTTAGTACAGTCGAAACAATTTGATTAAAATTATTCCGAAATCTTTGTTTGTTTTATTGTTACTTCACATTTTGCAACGGCTGAATTTCTTAATCGACGTTAAAATTATTAAATCTACCTTATCTGCTTCTTCTTGCCGAGAATACCACTTGATGAATTGTTGTATGTACGACGCAGCCCCTCTAGCTTCTTTGCCCAAATCTTTGTGACTTGTAATAGCATCATCAACATATTCTGTCAGCAATCGATTAGCCGTTTGCGTCCTCATCACAAATTAACCATTCGTTTATGAATCTTTTGGGCAACGAAAACAAAACAGTTGATTCAGCCATAACTTATTTAGGGGAGCATTTTTATCTTAAGTTGATTCAAGCCATAATTTATTCCAGGCTCTTTTTAGTGTTACTTAAGCTGTAATATTCTGCTAAGAATATTACTCTTCCGTAACTAGGTTTTGAATAAATTTTTTCCTGTATCTTTTTTTGATTGTATTAATGACCGAATGATCCATTGGTTGTATCAATGATGTATTCGCATACAGAAAAGAGTACGTGATATTTTTATCGTCACTCCGCAGCATACCGGCTTAACGATGGGCAGGGGCATTGTCCAAAATGAGAATCGTCTTTGGTGGAAATTTTTTTGCAAACAAAATGTATTGATGACTAAATTTTTACTTATGTTGTCAATAAAACTTATGTATGGACCCTGACGGTTAACAGAGGTGACGGTTAATAGAGAGACGGATAATCGAGGTTCCACTGTAATAAAATATAAAACAAGATCTCCGATGGATCTTAAATAAAAAATGGATTAATTAAATTAGCTTTACTGTCTTTCGCGAAAATATATGTTTCGGAAAAATATGGATATTAGAAAACGACACTGCGAACGGATATAGAATTTGATTTTGCTTTTGTCTTGATACACTAAAAGAACTCTACGATCTTCTGAAACTATTGCTTGTGGCATGTTTAAGTTAAATATTGTGTCTATATGGAGTTTATATCACAATTATTGGTAGTAATGAAAATAACATTTTATTACCAAAGTATTTTCGTATCAAAACCGCTTATAAACTGCTGTTTGTAAAAAATGATCAGAATGAACCTTAGCATTTTCTTATGGGATTTTACATGAGAAATGCAGCATAATAGCCTTTTTACTGGTATACCATTTACTTTGTTTTATTTAATTTTACTTAATTTTATTTAATTGTTAAATTCTACTTAGGTAGTTCTGTTTAACACATTTGCTGCGCATCGAATTTCAGATCTCGTTCGGAGTGTGCTGCTAACACTTTTGGTCAAAATTAATATCTATATTGTAGCAGAAATATTAACACATGGTTTTAGATACAATTAATATTCGGTCATTGTTTTTACAAAAAAAAAACGCGAATTCGCGTCCTCAGCATATGGTAACAATATTCAATGCATAGGCTACATGACGCAACATCGCGTCTTACCGGTATTGTCTAAAAAAATTTAATTATTTAACTCCAGAGATTTCATTTTACCAAATGAAAACAATTTCATCAGAAACAATATACAATCAAATAATTTTAACATGTTATTAAAGAAAATGAAATGCAGTCTATCATAAACAATTAGGAAGCTACAGTAACTGAGAAAAAACTTTTTATCAAATATTTAAATAAGGAAACAAGATTTTATAGCAATATTCAGGTAGTGCTACAATAGCAAAAAAAATAAAAATAAAAAAAACATTAGTAGATCTTTAAAACTATGAAAAATATTATGTATGATATATATATATATAAATATATATATATATATATAATATATATATATATATATATATATATATATATGATTTTAGAGGTCTTGATATATATATAATATATAATATATATATATTATATATATATATATATATATATATTTATATTATATATATATATAACAAAGACTAGGATTTTCTAAACATAGGACATATTCATAAATGGAATCTTTCCTTATTTTGTTTTCTAAGCACACCCTACATTTCTTTGTTTTGGTGTGATTGTTAGCGGTTACCTTAGTTGGAAAATATTGAGTACTTCTAATACTCTTAGGAATTCTTACGGGTTCACTCAAAAGGCTTCTAATAACTCGTATCCGATATTCATAAAGAGGCATTTTAGTGTTTTCCTTTCGTAAGGATAGTACGACAGAATCTGACAGAATCCGACAGACTGATTCTTGCGGTCCACTCCACACATATTCTTATTATACTTAATGATCGAAAAAGGTTTAAATTGTTCTTGTCCTCTTCTATTTTCAGTCTCTGTTAAATCGTTTTTAAATTCTGTGGAAATGTATAACACGTCCCATTTGTCCTTCCATTTTTCAATTAAGACTCCGTTTCGATATTTTCCCATACATTCACATCTGTTTAACTTTACTTCTTTAATTTATTTGGGAAAGACTACTCACTTAATATTTAGTGTTCCTGTAAAATAAGTTTTATTAATCAGAGATTCTGCTTAATCGATACCGTTTTAAAAATTGTCAAGGAAAAAAAGAGTGACCACATCCAAGATACTTTTTCGTTGATTCCAAAACTACCTTCTTGTGTGACCTTTTCCATCCATGTAATCTAACATTCCTGTATATACAACCATATTCAATACCATTCCATCAAACTCCATCAGAACGTACAATTTTTTGCCATATTTGTGGCGTTTATTTTTAATATACTCTCGGAAGATCAAGCACTCCCTCCATAAAATCACAGATTCGTCACAAATTTTTCCCGGTTTGCACGTAGTGTATTTTATCATGGAAGTATTTTAACAGTGGTCGAATTTTGTAAAACCTGTCTTCAACGGTTTCTTCAGAACGAACATTTTCGGCAAAAATGTAAATATTTTAAAATAAGTATGAAAGCTTTGGAGTTTTGGAACTGTAAAGGTCTTTCCACCGAGTGATTCTTGAATGCTCTGGCACACGAGCTAAGATCACTCCTTCTGCATATTTACTAGTTTCAGTTACAATTGACTCAACTAAATTTTTGTCCGCCATAAGAAAAAATAATCAGTGGGTGAATTTGTCTTTGGTTTTTCAACCAACAATTTACGTTGCTTGGTGAATTATAATATATTGTTCAAATCATTTAATTTATTAGGTATATCTCAACATTTTTTTAAATTTACATTTTGGTGCACTTACATTGTTTGAAATTTGAGACGGTGCGATTTGTAGACTTGCATCTAGGTTTTAATTTTCAACAACTATACTGGTATTATACTGTATAGGTCTATTTGAATTCACAACTCCCACATAGTCATCAACATCTACAAACAAATATACATGAAACTATCATTTCTGTTCATTGTCCACTGTCCATTGATGTAATATTTTGTACATATTAATCCCCACTATCTAAAACTGTATCCTCACTACTATAGTGATTTAGAAAATATTCTAAATCAGCTTCACTTAATTTACTTTCATTTTTATCGTTTTTCTGTCGTTTTGGACGAGAAAAACTCGGTTCACAATTTTCCATTTTGGAATACTTCAAAACTGACAGTACAACCACCAAACTCAAACGACGCGGAACTTGACAGTTTTCAATACTTCACCTATGTGCTCACCGGATTATGGGTACCTACCTTTGTTGCTAGAGAAGCAAAAAAGATTATAAAATACATTGTACAGGTCGCTACCTCGCGTCGTGCGCACTAGAGGGAAGCATTCAAAAGAAGCGAAGTCGCGTCTTCAGCATCGAAAGTGTAAACTTAATTTAATTTTATTTATTTTTATTGACCTTTATTTAATTTTATTTAATTTAATTTAGTTTTGTTTAATTTAATGTTTTTTTTATTTAATTTTATTAAATTTTATTAAATTTTATTTATTTTTATTCAATTTTATTTCATTTTGTTAAGTTTATTTAATTTTATTTAATTTGATTTATTTTTATTTAATTTCATTTAATTTTATTTAATTTTATTTTGGTAAAGCGTTGACGTTTACTAAAATAATTTTTTTTCTATAGTAAGGACATGTTTATCTTACCGTTGACCTAATAATAAATATATATTATAGGTTATTGATCGTAGCTAACGATTACAGTAGCCTATATTTTTAGCAATTTTGCTAAAGTAATTACTCTGAAGCAGTAAAATTTCTGAATACCAACATTTGAATCATCGATCTGTGCAATACATTAGCAATAAGTCAATCGTATCCTTTCATGAACAAAATATGACTGAAATGTCACATGTTGGTAGTTCAGATTTCTTTCCTAGGTGGCGTCGTTGCCTTACTGGACAAACAGTGTGACTTGCCATCATAGCCTTTTATATAGATCGATTTATTTAATAATTGAAGATCAATATTTGTTATTGTTTTTTTGTTGCACATAATAAAAAAACATTTTATCAATTTAGATTAGGTAATGGTATTAATTATTTAAACTAAGAATTCGCAGCAAATTCGCAGTAAACGAGTAGCTTTCGCAATTCACTTAATTTCAGAATTCAAATTGAAAATTTCACCAGAAAAAACGTTTTACCGAAAGTTCAAAGTATAAAACTAAATGTAGTTTTTTCATCTTCTTCTACAATCTAATGTTCAGGGTATTGTTTTGGGTCGGAAAATTTTTCCAACATTTCTTAATCCGAACCTAAAATTCTTATAATTATAAATAAATTAGTCGAATATACATCTTAATAATACTCAAATAGAAAATAAGAAGTTGGCAAAATAAAAATAAAACATCCAGTATCTTTGTTATTGATTAATAATTATGGGATTTTTGGATAGACTAGGGTCTTCTTTCTACATTTAACGTAAGTTACTTTCCCAAAGAAATACCCTCTATTTTAAAGAATATATGAATGACTACCAAAGAAAATACTAACATTACATTCCATTAGGACATCAAACTTATACGGAGTCACAAAAATTCACAAATGTATACCTCAGACCAATTTGCAGCAGCATGGGTTCTCCTTGCAGCAGGCTGTTAAAGATCATCATAGACATAATACTGCCTTTAACAGAACAATTTTTGCAAAAACTAACAGAAGTCGATTACATTTTCAACAATATGCTTGTCAGTTTTGATAATACCAGCCTTTTCGCCTACGTGCCTTTATTGGAGAAGAAAACTTTAAAAATATTAAAAGTCAAATTAGAGAGGGATGTTACATTCACAACAAAAACCAAACTTTTTTCCCTGAGGGTGAAAATTTTTAAAAACCGTACCAGGTTTGGATAACTGGCGTGTAAATTTAGAGTAGAGGAGTACATCCGAGCTTATTTCCCTTAGAAGAAGGAGGTCCTGCAAACACATGATTTTCTGTTATCCTTCCTATCCGATTGCCGCTATAAGGCTAAGGAAACTTTCGGGGCATTCCCTTCTAATCTACATCTTATCTCTGTCGTTGCACTGGCTGGTGTTACTCTTATTCTTCTTTCTTTTTAATTACTGTTAGCATGTTGGCTAATTATGTACAATATTCCATCCCCTCTTACTTTCCATCATCTTCACGATCATCTCTCAAGTAACAAGGTTTATACCTATTTCTTTATACATTATGTTTCTATTCACTGTTCATCTATTATACTCCAGCATTGTGTGAGTAATAGAGTATTTACAATACAGACATTTATCTGTATTTGTCTTTTTGAATCTATAAAGAAATGTACTAAAATACTCATGTCCTGTGAGCTCTTGCCTCAGGAAGTAATCCAGTCGCCTGTAACCACAGTCCACTTAGTATTTTAGGCTTGAGATTCATATTTTGGTCCACTAAGCAATATTTTCTGTGTTGTCCTACTCTTCTTGTCATATTTCTATTGATTTTTCTCTGTCCTCTTTTTCATGGCTGCTGTCAAATTTTTTCTTTTGTGATTTAGATGTCTCCTTTCCACTGCTAAAATATGCAAAAGAACACAACCTGCGATAGTTTACAAGGCAGTCCTGTAGTCGCATTTTACTCGGAACAGAATTGTTCTGTGTATTCTTATCATAAGTTCTTTGTAGGTCGGTATCCCTATCGCCTTACTCCAGATCCCCACTCCTTCGCTTTTGCGTTAAAATCTCCTAGCACCACGCAGTCTTTTTCCATATTTATTACTGTCTTTATGATCTTAACCGTATTTCTCTCATATTTACCCACCGTTATATTAGAAGAGAGATAGCAGCATATCAGCTGCAATTTTCATCATCTGGACGATCATATACCCTTCCTTTGCTTTTATTTCATATTCTTATCAGCTTCGTATATCTGTGTTCTTTTCCGTGGAAACAGTGGAAGATGATGGAACAATCTAGCCGTTCCTACATTTGTTTAGAGTATCCTCAATTCCCTCAATTACGTCTACTGATTTCTTGATAACTTCGACCGTGGTATCGGATGGGATTTCCTACACTCTCTTTTTGACAGTGCCTGCTTTTGCAATTACTTAGTCCCTTTTCTGTGTTATTCTTTTGATGTCTACAATAGTCTACATCTTTTCCTTCTGCCAGATTTTCTTTAATTTTCTTCATTAGGTCTACGAACAAATTTTTCCTTAGTTTTAATTATTACGACAACGTCCTTTTGTACTGTTGGTTTGATGAGGGCCCATCCTCCCCATATTCTTTTTTCTATTAGCGTGATGGTCACATCCTTTCCTCTTGAAGCCAATTCTAGTATTATTCTTATCGTAATGATCCCCAGAGATACTATGTATGGATCTCGACTTTGTTTCTTCGCAGTTCTTTCATCTTCTGTACTAGTCTTCTTCTTAAGGAACTTTATGATCTCTTGTTCATCTTTTTTATTTAGGAGAACCTTAAATCTGCATCTCTCTTTATTTATTTATTCCCATTGTTATGATCGGAGATTGTCACTCTCATAGTCCCTAAACCACCTTCTTCATCCGTTTCAGCTGGAGCAGTTAGAAAATCATAGAATGCAGTCCTTACTTTTTCCGTGGCCTTATTATCCTCTTCTTTTTTGCAACGAAGACTGCCACGTCTTCTGTTGTTTCAGAAAGATCTCCATCCCTGACAACGATGCTCATGAAGATATCCTCCGGCCAATCCTCGTTGAGCACTTCTATATCATCCCCGCTTTCCATTTTTCCTTAATTATTTAATTTCTATTTTTGATCCATCTTGGTTCTACGGGTCTTCTTGAACTGGAAAAATTCAAAAAAAGAACTTAAAAACATAATTGAATATGTCAGTTATCATGGAGCTATTAACACTTTGTACACAATACTTATTTTCAATTGGATAATAATTTTTACTAACAAATTTTGGAATTGTATCTTTGCTCTTTAAGGGCAATAATTAATCACATATCATTATATCACAGTATCATAGTTATTAATATTAAGGTTCTTATTTACATATAGTAAGAAAAAGGCAAAAGACGTTCTAACATTTTATTAAAAAAAAATAAAGAAAAATATTTTATTTTATAACAAACATATATATATATATATATATATATATATATATATATATATATATATATATATATATTTATATAATTTAGTTAAATCGTGTTAACAAAAAACAAACAAAATATTTAATTTTAATTTAAAATAAATTAAATAAATAATGTTTTTTTCTTTGCAAACTAATTATAGTAAGTATTATTAAATCAGACACAATATTAAAAGCACTTATTAATTTTTTATGGGCAAAACAACTATAAAAAGCAAAGCAACAGTCAAACTGTTAGTGGTTTTCCTCACTTCGATTAAATCATTAACACATGTAATCAATGTTAAAAACTAAGAGCAAGACACTGCACACTCTGACCATACTATTGACCATACTAAGATTTTCCACGAAATATCTATGACCTAATTAGAAAAAAAAAACTATCAAGAAGACCTCGACAGTGTGGTTACGCAATGCTTTTGGGTCACGACAAGCTCATTTTGCACTTAACATACCGACTCAGAAGTTCAGGGGTCAACACAAGGGCACCTACATATATATTTATCTCATATAATAAGAAATATTTTAATACGAGAATAATCTAAGCTAATTGGACCACTGCAAAACGGAGTTGTTAATCAAAATATACCAGAAATAAAATATTTATTTATATTTAAGAAAAAAGGCAAAGGTAAACTTTGGAATTTTTAGAATTCAAATATACAGCAATAAGTAGGTCTTAAAATTTTTTATAACGTCGCATATAGCGGGAGGTAAAAACACAATCTGGATCTCCCATATATTATATTGGTAAACTCAGTATATACCCAAAAATTATCAAAAATATAGAAAACAACAAATAAAACCCGAAAAGACACCACTTATTTACAAAGAAAAATTAGGAATAAGACTGGATAAACAAAAGGGTCATAATCTATTCAGTGTAGAGCATCCAAAACTTTAGAAGACACATTATGTTTCCTTTACCATACATTAAGGTAAAAATATAACACCAGACAATTTTTATTATTAATAAGTACAATGAGTAAAGTCCAGAATATCGCTGATGATTGACCTACTAAGATTTAACCTTGATAATTAAAAAAACAACGTTAAATATTTCCAATGTTAGTTGGATTTAGGAAGATGCTCTCCAGAAGCGCGGTATCCATTCTCATCGGCTACATAAGTAACTTTGTAAGTAACTCCATCGGTTCCTACATAGGTATAAGAACCATGCACCACTAAAGACTCTTTTTCATTACCAGCGTTTTTTATCTCTGCTTCTTCCTGTCTTTGTGATCCATCACTGGTTTCGTACCTGTAAAATAAAAAATATCAGCTGATTTATTATTATTTATGGCATATCGTCGAATAAAACACATAATAAAACCGTTAAACTAATAGATTTGATGGAAATGAGCCACACTTTTAATCAAAAATACGATAAATTTTATATTTCGGGAAAAATTTTCGCGATGTGTCAGTACTATAAAAATATCATAGAGAAATTTAAAGAGAGCTTCTATCTATTTTTTATTGGAAAACTATCTGTGTAGGTTTTGTTTACCTTAAAAGAACTTATTGCGTGATGTTGGAATTTAACATTTTTCTAAAAGACAATATTTACAATAATATGAACTCTACTTTACTGAATAATAAATGGCCACGATATGTCTCTATTATTGGAATAGATGGTTACTTAACAACAGACATTGAGAGGAAACAGTTGATTTGGTATGGTCATGTTCAAAGAATGGAAGACACAAGACTACCCAAGAAGATTATGCAGTGGGTACCACCAAACCGCAAAAAACGAGGAAGACCCAAAAAGACATGGAAAGAAGGGGTAACTAAAGCAATGAGTACAAGAGATCTTAGAGACGGCCAATGGGATGATAGAATAGAAGGACGTGGAAGTTACGCATCGGACAACGTCAAAAACGTTCTAAAACCGATATATATATATATATATATATATATATATATATATATATATATATATATATATAGATATTTCTCTTAAAATATTTTCCATACTTACTACCATTCTTTTAAGACCTGAAGAAAAAAAAGTGATTAAAAAGAAAACATTAACAGACAACCTACCTACTGACTATCGCAGATAATTGGTTTTAGAACAACTGTCAGCAGGATTCTCCGAATTTTCTCTCATACTAGGAAAGGAGTTTTCATTCCCAATAGGAGTTGCAAAGGACTTAATGAAGAATCGATATAATCTAAATACTAGTAGTCATACATTTATGCATATAACATCAGTTTGACAAAACACTCTTTACATCTGAGGCTATAAGAGTAAGAGTGGGCTTACCAACATTTTGTTGATAATTGAGTTATATATTGCAATCCCTTCTAACTACCTAAAGTTTTAAACCAAACCAGTCTAACCAACATTTCCGTATATTATAAAATAAATCTCTCCAGTAAGGCGATTTTGCATTATAGAAAATAATAATAATTTGAAAACACGAATGGGATAACACACAAAGTTGAAGCATAGACCAAAATTGTTCAATACATACATACGTAAAAGAATACAAGTCTGGGCTAACCGTCTTCTTCGTAGGATAAACCGGTTTTAGCTGCTAATCAAGGGTACGTATCACGCAATCTAACTTACAGTGAATAGATTCATTATATTCATCTTACATATGACATTCTTACCTTGCCTGTGACCAAGATTTCGGAGTAATAAGTAAGCAAACGACGAAAAGGCTTTACCTAGACGAAAAGGGCATAAACATAAATGGAGAGCAGCTTAGTCACCTCAGGTTCGCGGACGATATAGTCCTGATAACAGACCGCATAGATCATGCCATCGAAATGTGCGAAAGACACTACCATGCCTCTACACAAGTGGGTTTAAAGATCAATAACTCAAAAACACAAGTGATGACAAACCTGTCTGAGTGAGAACATCAACATAGCTGGAACAAGTATAGAACAAACATCAGCATACATATCTGGGACACGAAATTCGCTTTAAGTAGAGATAACCAGACCAATGAACTAATACGTAGAATAGGATTGACATGGGCAGCTTATGGAAAGCTAAGAGATGTTTTCCAATCAGCTCTTCCCATCTGCTTGAAGAGAAAAGTCTTCGATCAATATGTGCTGCCGGTTCTAACCTATGGTGCGGAGACGCTAACACTTACTAAGACGTCCGCAAACAAAATTCGAACAACACAGAGGGCAATGGAACGGTCCATGTTGGGATTTAACCCTGAGAGACCGAATACCCAACACAGAATTGCGCCGTAGATCAGGAGTAACCGACGCAATCAAAAGAATATCAACCTTAAAATGGAACTGGGCAGGGCACGTCGCGAGAACGAAGGACGGCAGATGGACAAAACGCATTCTAGAGTGGAGACCCAGACAAGATGCCTTTAGGAATAGAGGACGACCACCAACAAGATGGACGGATGACCTGAAACGGACACAACAAAATTGGATGCAGGCGGCTCAGGACAGAAATTTGTGGGGTGAACTACGGGAGGCCTATGTTCAGCAGTGGACGAGTATGGGCTGAATGATGATGAAGTAAGCAAAAATTTTTTTTAAGATATCTACGTACCTGACGACTGGATTAAGGTAATAGCACAAGCACGAAAGAAAGCACATTTTACGGCAAAAAAGATGACAGAAAACGATTTTTATTCTACTAAGAAGCTGGAAAGAAATATAACAAATAGCAAACTTAATAGACAAAAATAAAAAGTCCAATGGTTACAAATTCAGTGGTTGCAATACAAGAAAACAAATCCATTTACAATTTACTACAAATACAGCAATAATGCGGATGTTCTCTTTTACTCACTAGATGTCAAAAAGAGGACATCCAGGGGATTATTTTTATCCCGATTGACGTCCAATAAAAAAAAGGAAAAAAAAGATCTTTTGGAATTACTTTCATTTATACCTCCAATACATAGTGGATTTTACACAAGCACCGGAACAATCAGATCCACTATACAGCAAGAAGAAGAGTTCATTAGCGATGAAGATTAGGTATTTTTGTTAATTTGTTTTTTAGTAAAGCATATTTTCAAAATTGATTGATTGTTTAATTGTATTGTACTCTAGGTCTAATCCACATTCCTATTAAAATTTTTAAGGGCACACTGATGCAAAAGCGGTCTAATCCACAAAAACAGCTTAAATTTTTATATTTTTGTTAAATATACTGCAAGATCTTCGAGTTTTTTGTTATTAGTTAACGATTTGTAAACAATGACTACCTTTTGGCATCATATTTTAATTTTATAAAATTTCACAAAAACGCATAATTATATTCTTGGTTCAGATAAATCCATAATTCAATATTTGGGGTTAGCCCACTCTTGCTATATGCAGCATATAAGCTGATAGAAGAAGATAGTGGTTGGTACGGTGGAAAATCACGACCCTGACTAATAAGGAAATCACTAGAAAAAGGAAGAGGGAGAAGCTTACCAAAAAGAAAAAAGCATCCTTTAAACTTCAAAATAACTAGAGAATATGAGAGAGTATCATGTGCAATAAATATTATCAAATACTTACGAAAAATTGTAGTTGGGTAATCCTATATTGCTCTCATGTTTTACGATTTTTGATTCCCTGTAGTTTGGAAATTTACCGTATTTTGGATCAGGCCGTTGTGGATACTGACAACTGACTGCTACAATGAGCACGCATAAAATCCAGAATGTCTGTAAAAATGTTGCATTATCCATTTACTAATAAATTAATACCTTATTAAATAATGAATTTAAATATAAGTATATAGGGTGGTCTGAACCTTTTAGTGTTAACGTATGGTGTCACAGACGGAGCGTACCTATTTATACCGATAATTACTTAACGATCTGTTCCGATATTCGGGCCAGATCACTCAATAGCTGCATATTTTACCTAACCCTTGTTAGTTAGTAAGTTTTAACAGATTTTTGAACTTAGATACATAATTCGTTCGTTACACAAAATTTCAGTCTCAGAGACAGATGTTAGCTTTTCTGGTTGTACTACAGGTAAGGATTGTAACTTTTAGCGTTGTATTTTTAGTAAATAAAATATTGTTTTTTTACTATTTAGGGATAGAAAGGAACTACGAGTTCATCTTCGTAATTCGAATTCGTAATAACGAATTGGAATGCAATGATCCTGCGGATAGTTCTGAAGAAGATGAAGTTGACATACAAAATCTTGATACATATAGTGAACAGGTTATCAAAAGTATATCAAAAGTAGAAAACGATGTTTTGCATGAGTCGCATGAGTTATTTGCTGATAAAGCATCTTGGTAATAAGCGAATTCCTACACGAGCAGAAAATTTAGTTACGCATTTACCAGGTGTAAAAGGGGGTGCTAGGGAAAAATTAATCTTTAGTGATATTTGGGGCTGTTTTATAGCAGAGTAGATGTTGAATGTTGAAACCTATTGTGATAATACAAACATAAATACTGAACTACATGCTGATCTCTGAATACAACCTACAGAAAGACGGATATACTAGAAATAAAAGCACTTATAGGCCTGTTATACTTAGCAGGAAAGTTCAAGAATAACCATCTGAATGCTCGCAACTTGTTTAGAAAAAATGGTACTTCCTTAGAAATATTTTGCCTTTACAATGTTATACGAGCGATTCAAATTTTTATTGTCATTTATTCGCTTTGATAATAAACAAACTCGTGCAAAGAGACAAACAACAGATAAATTAGCTCCTATCCGAAACTTTTTTGAAGACTTCAACACCAATCTGCCAAAACACTACAGCATGTCAAACTATTGTACAGTTGATGAAAAATTAGAAACCTTTAGAGGATGTTATGAGTTCAAGGTTTATATGCCAAAAAGACCAAATAGGTACGGTATAAAAATATATGCCTTGACTGATGCAAAATTAGCTTATACCTCAAATTTAGAAATTTATGTTGGTCAGCAATCAGAGGGACCTTACCAGCAAACCACAAAGACTTTGGATTTTGTAGTACATTAGTGCAGACCTCTCTGCGGTAAATAGAATTGTTACTCTTGATATTTTGTTACCACTAAGCATCTAACTGATACATTATTGGCCAATCATCAGCTAACTATACTTGGAACTTTTTGAAGAAGTAGGTCCGGACTGCCTTTGGAGTTTACGGCACTTGTCAATAGGCCTACTTCTACAAGTATGTTTGCATTTCAAGATGAATGCACTATTGTTTTGTACATTCCAAAACCGAAAATAGTTATGCTCCTGATGTCAGCTATGCATTATGAAGATGTTACGTTGTATACAGGAACCGTCGCGAAGGCTTCACGCCTGGAGTACGGGCGATCGCGCTATTGTATTTCGACGGGATATAGTACCGTATAAGTGTCGGGTACCAGGAGTTCGAAAGTTCGTGACAGAGCGCGGTACCTCCACAACTGAACCTGAATTCCAGTAGGACTAAAGGGCGTATTCATTAGCTAGGGCCTAAATACGCGAAGGTAACTAAATCTATATACTAACCCAAGTAATATATAATAGTACAGATTGTTAACCCTTTAATTTCTTGCTAAGGTCTCTTTTTGTCTCCCTTCGCGCCTGAACGGATCTTTATTGGTTATAACTGACAGCTTGTTAACTTAATTGTAGCATATAGTCTATATAATACATTTGTAGACTCGAAATTTGGTTTTAATGTTCCTTCCCGGCCGTTACAGGCAGAGACACAATTTCTGCTTATGCATTTCTCCGGCTTCTAAAGTAAGCCCACAGACTCAAATCTTTACACGACCTGAGACCTAGAAGTCCTTAACCCTTTTTCATGATTTTTCTACCCTCTCGCAAATCCACGGCGGCGAACCAGCCAGTTCAGACTAGTAGGACCAGTAAGCCTTGCCTCGGCTCGCAGGAAAAAGTATGTTACGGGGATGTACAGGGGTGTTACAAAGTGTAGTTTAGAAATGAGCAACAAATGAAAAATCTTCGGATGGTATTAGCCTTTTTGGAAATACCTAATCCGGGAAGATTATCGGAAAACGAAACTGTATTCTTTTCTTTGCAGCTTCAAATCCAGAAGTTTTTGCTGCACAACATAAATTTGATATTACAAGTTCTGTAGCTGGTACATCAATACCAATTTCCGAAGTCAGCTCTTTAGAACAGAAAGACACCAAATTATTTTTTGATGAAAGCAAAACAATAAATACTCAAGTCAAGCTAGAAAGGCTATAAGCAGAAAGCTGTTTAGAAAAAAAAAAGATATTTGATTATGATGAATACGACGCCGCATACCTTAAAACTGTCGAATGGTATTACTTATTAAGCATATGATCTAATTAATGTTATTAGTGGACTTTATCTTGCCAATGACTTTATTATTTTAGAACATTATTCCATGTGCATGAATTTAATCTGGAGCCATTTCCAGGTAAACATTTACTTTGTAAACAACAACTCACAACGACTCCGTGGCGCAACGGTAGCGCGTCTGACTCCAGATCAGAAGGTTGCGTGTTCAAATCACGTCGGGTCATACTTTTTTTATTTTTATAGTAACTTAAAAATTAAAATATTTATATAAATAGATGTTACCATAAAAAGGGTTCTATATATTTTAAATTAAAAATTGTATGTGCGAATATTAATCCGGATTTTTAAAATTATTATTTATTTATATATCTATTATTCCAATTAATGTAGAAATATTAATTGTTAATAAATAAATAGTAAAAATATGAATTCCTGAATAATTTTGGAGATACCATCAGTGTTTACCTACATCCACTGTTCAAAAATGTTTCAAAATTAGTTTTCAGTTTATGTATTGGGAAAAGTGGAACTATAATAAGTTATTAAAGATCTTAAGAATAACAAGAAGTGTAGGTGTAAAAGAAATTGTAAGCGAACTCATAAATAAAGAAGGTCTAAAAGTCTAAACCTTTAAGAAGCTTTGCGTAACTTCCTAATGAAAATATGAGAATAGGAAAGGATACAACACGCTTACAAATTAATCGGAGGCAATATTGCTCCCAATATTGAAAAAAAGATATGTCACCAACTGAAATAACTACAGATAAATTGCACTGCTTTTTTTTCGTATATACGATAGTGGTAATTATATTAAGAGCAGGATTTGTAAATAGTAAGAGACATTATCTAGAGACAGAAGAGACAGATCTACTGGATGCAAGATCTTTTCGCTAAATAGGCTTTTGAAATTGAATTAAATTGACTTGTGACATTTGAAATAAACAGACCAAATCGTTCCTGGTGAACGAAAATCAAAATTCCATGCGAAATCAATTAATATTTCTTCTTAATCTATAAAACTGTTTAAAATTTGACCTCTATTAGACAAGCCATTTAATTTAACCCAGCCTCTGAGACTATTCGCCCTTTAGAAAGACGTTCGGGTGTAACAATTCATTGAAGCGATGTGTGTTAACCCGTGTAAGACAGTAGACACTCCAGAACGCTAAAATGCTCCAGATCATCCCTTTCCTTCCAATAGCACTCTGATGCGCTAGTCCTGGATAATAGAACTCCAACATTGTTGCCTAACTAATTCAAAGTCAGGCTAGCGTTAAGCACTTTATTTCTGTCATCCTCCTCTATTAGAAAAGATTAAACAACGCCTTTTATCGGTTCCCTAGAGGACATCTAGCTTTTGACGATCAAATTATCATTTCGAAATATAGGCAAAATCTCAAATAATATAATCCACCAAAACTTCCCAAATGAAGATATAAAAATCAAGTACTTAGTGGTGTACCAGGTTTTAGTTACGACTTCGATATTTTTGCTGATAAACAAAACAATACTTTTACAAATGGAGCCTGATTTAGCAGTCAATGGAAATGTTGTCACTACAAAAAATGGATTGTTGCCTTTAGGTACGGTTTAACTTATACTTTAAAATACAACAAGAAAATAGCTTCAGGTCATTCAGAATGATGTCTGTTTTTTTTAGTTTGTTAATTTCCATAGTATAACAAATTAAATATCACCAACATACTTCTGAATGACAAATGTGAGACAGACAGTTCTCCCCTCTTCAACCTATTTCGTTAAAGTCTATAAACGCATACCAAAAATGGACATTATAAATAGCATACTACGACTGAGATACTTCTCAAACATATGAAAAGAGGCACATGTTATAATAATAGCTAAGCCAGGATAGCACGTTCCCACAACATTACAGACCCATAAGCCTACTCTTCTTGCTGAGCAAAATAGCAGAAAAGGTAATACTAAAAAGATTAAACGAAAAACTCAAACCCTAGGAATAATGCCAGAAGCTCAATTCGGTTCAGAAGCGAACACTTATGCGAGTTACAAGTGCTCAGATTAACTGAAAACATAACAACAGCCGCCTTCCTCGACGTCAGTGAAGCCTTCGACAAAGTATGGAACTAGGGACTGCTATATAAATGAGCGAACAACGGTACAGCGAGGTAATGACATGTCTCCTTGCGTCATACCTAGCCAACAGAAGGTTCAAAAGTTCGGGTAGGGGCAACTCTGTCCGAGGTTAGAATCCTGTAGGTGAGGGTGCCTCAGGGAGCTGTGTTGTCTCCGTACCTGTACACAATATACACCATACCAAAAGAACTAGGAACCCTGCTAAGCCTCTATGCAGACGACACGGTCATGGCAGTCAGCAAAAGAAACCCGAACACTGCAGCTAACTATCTGCAGAGAGCACTAGATAGATTCCAAAGCAAGTGTATAATGTGAAAATCGCCCTAAACCTAGATAAGACACAGGCCGTCGTGTACAGACATCGCAGAAGTATACCAGAAAATGAAATAGCAGTAGATGGGCATTTAATGGGCAAGCGAGGCAAAATATCTCGGAATAATACTTGACAAAAAACTAATATTCACCGAAAATGTCAAGCAAACAGTATACAAACCTACAACACTAAAACAACAGCTTTTCACACTAATAGGGAAGAGAAGCAAACTACGTTTCAAAACAAAAATGGGAATAGTAAAAAGCGTAATAATACCAACGCTCATGTACGCCTCCGCTGCTTGGGAACACACCTACAAAAGCAACAGGAAAAAAATCCAAACGACACAAAACCGTAAGTCACGCGTTGAGGAGGGGTGAGGAAAAGCCTGGGGGTCAGATAGGTACCACTCCAATAGTAAAGTGCGACCGATTTGATCTTCAGACATGTGGATCCCACCTTAAAGTAATATACATGTGTTTGTTAGAGTCAGGGTTGATCTCATGTGTGTGCATATGTGTACCAAAAATGGAACACTTGAGAAAGGCTCTCTGTCGAAAATAACATTTAAATGGTTTTTACCCATGTATTTAGTATGTACATCCAGATAGCACTGATGATGGAATAGTTATTCAGAAAACGTTCTGTGATCTAGTCCGACGGCGTTTTTTAATATGAATTATACCTTCTATAAAAGAATTTTAAATAAATTTTTTGAAAATTTTATCTTAAGAAATAATAAAGTCCGCTGGTCTGCATTCGACATTATTATACCTTTAAAAATGTCTGCGAGCAAAATATAAATAGTACAACACACATGTAATTGCACTACATATGTAATTTTAAAAGCAAGGAAAAGGGAGTTGTTATTGCTAATTCGATGTTAGTTTAAGTTATAACAATTAAAATTTATCGCCTTATTGCTATCGTTAAAGGATTAGTGTTATTATTGATAGATAAACACGTTTTAAATCTCTATCTTACACCAGGGTTCAATCAGGTAAGGCTAATGTTAAGGTGATTTAAATTATTAGGTAGTATTAGTCATTAAAAATCTATACTTGGTACCATATGTATCTAAACATTCCGTATATGTATGTGGCACCTACGACTTTTCTATTGGTCCTTTGCGGCACGCGGCTGTGTTTGAACTAATAGGTGGCGAGGTGCCAATGGTGCGAAATTCATATAAGGAATGTTAAATACTCTTAGACCCAAAAATTCGTAAATAAATTATAGCGGCCAATGAGATCTGGATGACTACACTCACTAAGGCTGAAATATAAACTCGGCGACAGCTTCAATCTTCACAAGAAAATTAAGGAAATTGCTGGTGTCTTCAAGAAAAAACAAGTCACTGGTATACATAATAACCAAAATGAACTAATAACGGATCCTAGCGATATACTTAATACTTGCAAAATGTACACAGCCAATTTGTTCAATGATGACAGAACACAAAAACCACCACAACTGGGAAACCATTTGTATGATCCAAGTATTTTGAAAGCTGAAATTGTACCCGCTATCAAACTATTAAAAAGCAACAAAACCCCAGGACCAGATGATATGTACGCAGAAACAATCAAGTTACTTAATGAAGAAAACCCAGACATTATTGTCAAGCTTTTTAACGACATCTACGATACGGGGCAGATTCCAAAAGATTGGCTTCGATCTACATTTATCGCCCTACCAAAAACACTACGTGTGAACTTCTGCTAAGACCACAGAATAATAAGCCTAATGAGTCACTTTTTAAAACTTTTTCTGAGAACACTTCACACTAGATTGTTTAAAAAATGTGAAAAGGTCAGTGGATGCAGTCCATGATAAGGTAAAAATGTTTTTGTCTGTTTCATCGATTATGAGAAAGCATTCGATAATGTAAAACGCGATTTGATGTTAAATACCTACAAGAGTTGGGATTGGATGCCAAGGATACAATAATTATCGCCTATCTGTATTGGAACCAGACAGCAACAGTACGTCTTCAAAATTTCAACGAAACAGAAGATTTCTCCAATAAAAATGGAATAAGGCTAGGTTGTATACTGTCTTCAATGCTGTTCAATTTATACGTAGAAAAAGCCTTCGCAGAAGCAGTGGCAGATTCTAATAAGGGTATAAAGTTAACAGCATATTTATTAATAAAAATCAGGTATGCCGATGATATAGCCATAGTGGCAGATAACATCGAAGATCTTCAATGCCTTTTAAATGATCTAGCTCTTGCAAGTGAAGCTTGGGGTTTGAAAATAAATATCAAGAAGACCAAACAATAATTATAAGTAGAAATGATTACCCCAACGCAAAGATATATGTCTCTGTAGAAGAAATCGAACAGGTCTGGCAATTTAAATACTTGGGTTGTTTACTGAACGAGGATTAGGAGCCCGAGACTGAAATAAGGAGCAGAGTTGAACAAGCCAGAAATGATTATTTGAGGCTTCGTAAGTTTCTGACTGATCGCAAATTGGACTTCAACCTCCGATACAAGAGGCTTAAGTGTTACGTGTGGCCTGTTCTCTTGTACTGAATGAAAGCATGGACGTTAAAGGCCAGTTTTGTTAATAAACTTGAAATGTTTGAAACGTGGTGCCTGCGTCGAATGCTTAGCATATCATGGACGGACAGGGTCAGAAATGAGGAAGTACTTAGAAGAGCGGGCTTACAGGATAGGTAACTTTTTAGTTATGTAAAAAGTAAGAATACTGCATACTTGGGGCACATATTACGAAGAGAAAGATACACTTTTCAGCAACTTACAAGAAACTCGAAATGAATATGGAGGGTAGGAGAGGTCTGGGACGTAAAAAATGCCATGGCTGCGCAATATTCGACAATGTACAGAAATCCACAGCTATGAAATGCTTCGCAATGCTGCTAAAAACAGAATTATTTAATCCTGACTATTTAACATCTCGGAATATGTATTAATGGAAAATACCTAAATCACCTTAGATATGCGGATGATATACTCCTGATCTCCTCGGAACGACAAGAACTGGAATTTATGCTGAATAAACTTCATGAAAAAATCACTGCAAAAAGGCCTAAAAATTAACTTCAACAAAACAAAAGTAATGACAAACACGGAAGACCAAGAGGCAATAAAAATAAAACAAAAAAAATAGAACAGGTAAATGAATATATCTATCTACGACAAGCAATCAGAGCTAATAGAGAAAATCAAACAGCCGAAATATCGAGACGAGTATGAATGGGATGGGCAGCGTTCGGCAAACTTTCTTACGTTCTAAAAAATCTAACAATCCCTCTATACTTACGAAGTAAGGTATATAACTCCTGTATCATACCGGTGCTCACCTACGGAGCACAGACATGACATTTACACAGGCTAATTTGGATAGGATAAGGAAGGCACAAAGAGCGATGGAGAGACAAATGTTGGGTGTATCACTTAGAGATAGAAAACGTAACCAGTGGATCAGAACCAGAACAAAGACAGTAGACGCGATAGAACAAGCAGCAAAACTAAAATGGAAATGGGCTGGACACAATGAACGTCTCCAAAACGGACGATGGAACAATGCCATCGGAAAGTGGCGTCCATACAATGCAAAGAGGATTAAGAGGCAGACCACAGATGAGGTGCCAAGATGACATCAGGAAACAAAAAGGTCCCACTTGGCAGAGAACAGCTCAAGATAGGGAAAGATAAAGAGACTGGGGAGACCTATATCCAACAATGGAAGGATAGAGAATAGGTTCAAAAAAAAATTTAACATCACACCTGACAAGATGATGTACGGTGGACACCTACGCAGAAATGCACGGCACCTTAAGAAGAAGAAGACCCAAAAAGACGACTTCTTATTAAAATCAGAAAAAGGGAGTAATTTTAAAATATTTTTTAATGTATGAATAAAATAAAGTAAATCAGTGCAATAGGAAATAAAACAAAATATATTTAAATAAATAATAAAAAATTTTAAATTTTTAAAATATAATATTTATACGAAATTTAATGTCCTTCGCCGTGTTTAGTTGCATTTGTTTGATTTGCTGCGATGTTGAATGAAGAATGCTACGATAAAGAATATTTTCTCTAACATTATTTTCATCACTGTTATCAACAGGAAGATATCATTAAATTACCTAAAAATTTATAAAAATTTCCTAGTGAGCAGAATAATTTTGTGTTTTCGAAATTTATATAGGTAGCAACGGGATTTTGCAGCTGCGAAATTGGAAAATTTGGTGCATTTTGCAAGCATTAGGCTGATACTGCACACTTTTTTAATACATTATACATCTTTGAACGTTCCAGCTACTAATCCTGAAAATAAATACAAAGTAAATAAATTAGATTTCGGCTGAACCTTATTCATTTTATAGTGGACTCAGGATCCAGTTAAAGTGTTACAAAACCATTATATTATTACCAGCATTGATAACAGTAATGAAAATAAGGTAAGAGAAGATATTCTTTTAAACTTTCTTTCATATTAAAACCAAAACGGTTTGGGACAGTCTTTTAAACATGATAGGAAATTCCTCGGGAAGGCGATTTGAATACAAAGCCAATATAAGAGTACAACCAACTTCAATCATTCGAAGAAAGTTACTAGAGGGTCAAATAGATCACTATTTGGACAACCACCTAATGTTCAACCTCCTAAGAAAAGGTTTAAAAGGGGTCACAATATTTTGTCCAACATCGCAGCAAATTGAACAAATGAAACTAACAATGCCGAAGGATATTGAATTTCCTATAAATACTATATTTTAAAATTTTAAATTTTGAACAAATGAAACTAACAATGCCGAAGAACATTGAATTTCGTATAAATACTATATGTTAAAAATTATTAATTTTTGATTATTTATTTAAATATATTTTGCTTTATTTCCTATTGCACTGATTTACTTTTTTTTTAACAATACATTAACAAATATGTTAAAGTCACTCTCCTTTTCTCATTTTAATGAAAAGTCTTCTATTTTGGTCTGCGAAGATTTAACATTCCGTATATAATTTCACCAAAGTAATATTCCATATACGTGTTTGACACCTAGCCGGCTATTGGTTGACACATGGTCGCGTGTCGCAAAGGATCAATAGAAAAGTGCTAGGTGCCAACTACCAATATACGGAATGTTTAGATGCGTACCGTATGTATAGTATATTCGTGGAGTTTGTTCATAAGAAATATGTTTCCTTGGGAAAATAATCGCTTGACGTCTACTAAACATAATTAAAAACATTTGTCGTTAGATGCAAAAGAAATTGTTAAAAATTTGTATGATACTTTAATATATAGGGGCCTAATCAAATATGTTTTGAATGGTCTATAGGCCTATAGGCCTATAGGTCTATAGGCCTAAGATGCTATGAAAAAAATATGTTTACTTACAGAAATGCCAATATCGTATAAGGATACTGTAAACAAAGAACCTGTAATATGCCAATACCGTATAAGGATACTGTAAATAAATACTGTATTAATAATATAAGATATGCCGATGATACTGTCATATTCACTTCAACTCTGCAAAGTCTAACAAATATACTGGAACGGCTGAATGAAAAGTGTACCATATATGGTATTAAAATGAACTTAAAGAAAACAAATTCATGGTCATTACAAAACATCCAAAAGACAACGAGACACTCCATATTAATAATATCCAGATAGAAAGGGTAGATAAATACAAATATCTAGGAACATTGGTTAGTCAAAACGCAGAACAAACGCAAGAGATTAAAAGCCGTATAGAAATAGCAAGGGCAAAATTTGTAAAAATGAAACATCTATTGTGTAGTAGAGACCTAAGAATGGATCTAAGGATAAGGTTATTGCGCTGCTACATTTTTACAACTTTGCTCTACGGATCTGAGGCATGGACATTGAAACAACTGAAGATTAAGAAATTGGAAGCTTTTGAGCGTTGGTGTTATCGAAGGATGCTACGAATAGCATGAGTAGACAAAATTACCAATATTGAAGTCCTTGATAGGGTTAATAAGAGGGAAGAAATTGTACAGACAATTAAGAGGCGGAAACTTGAATATTTCGGTCATATATTAAGAGGTCTCGTTATGGGCTACTACGTTTGATTATAGAGGGCAAAATAAAAGGTAAAAGAGATGTAGGAAGAAGACGAACCTCCTGGCTACGAAAATCTAAGGGAATGGTTTAGTCTGAGCTTAGCCAACTATTTAGAGCTGCTGTAAGTAAAATAAGAATTGCCATGTTGATATCCAACCTTCGTTAGAAGATGGAACCTTAAGAAGAAGAAGAAGAAACAAAGAACCATTAGCAGGACGAAAATAACGTAGTGATTGTCAGTTTCATTATTTGGATAAGACTTCGAGGCTTAGAGTTTATTGGAGCAAGTGGTAAGAAAAATATTGGGGGGAATATTTGGAAAAACATGATGACAAATAGGTCTTAAATAGATACTTTATATTTTACAATTACTAAAAATTGTCCAGCTGAAAAAGAATCCAGCTAGGACAAAAATGATATAAAATAAACTAAGTAACTATTTAAATCACAAATAGGAGTGAAGCAGTGATAGGAGATTGATAAAATGACTGCGAGATCTATTCAAACAGTTCTAAAAAATGTCGCACTGGCTTTATCTCTATCAGATAAATAGAATTATTTTAAAAAAATTATTATAAATCTTTCAAAAATCGAATTGTTTTACAAGATATATTTTATTGTTAGCACACTGAATATTTTAAGTCGTAAATTTACGAATTTCTTGTACACCAACGAAACTTTAACAACACTTTTTTCAAAACACAGACCACTAATTACATACCATTGCTTGCATTGTGAGTGTATTGATAAACTATAAATCACTTCTTCTTAACACTCTTTTATATATCCAAAAATTGGTTGTCAGCAATTGCACATATCCTGAGATTCCCATCAAAGGTTTATTGTCTAATATGATAGTAGATCATGACAACGTGATAAGCGAAAATACTAACACGGTTTAATATCCTTTTTGCATATTAATGAAAGGGTAATTAACGTATTTTACTTGGTTTACGCCTTTGCGATTGACAGATAGTACAAAGATCTATTTCATGATGTAGATATGGTAATTGAGTTTCTAAAAATTATTAAACAACGTGTGTAGCAATTTAAAAATATTACTGTTCCTAATAAGGTAAAAAAATCTAAGAGCAGCGATTTTGGACTATAAATGTATTGTAGTAAGCAACAAAACAATCCACAAGGAAACTAAATTTTTGTAGTTGGCTGTATACCATCTTTTGACAAGGTATGGCACATAGGACTTCTGTACAAGTTAAATAATAACCTACTTTACACATACTTTAAACTACTTAAATCATACCTTATATAAAGAAGATATTTATCTAGTAAGGTAAAGTGAAGTCTACATAAGACTCTACCTTATCTTATCTGGTGTATCTCAGGGTAGTCTGCTCGGACGAATCTTGTACCTGATATATATGGCAGACTCAACAACAAGCAATAATCTTACACTTACAACGTTTGCAGATGATATTGCTTACCTAACATCTTATAGTAACCCAGTAAGAGCATCAGAGATACTGCAACTACATCTAAACAAAAGTGATAAATGGTTTAAGCTTTGGAGAATTAAAGTAAATCCCTCAAAATCCACACATATTACGTTTACTCTTAGAAGAGGTACATGTCCACAAGTTAACCTCGATAGACCTTCTTTACTTCAAAAGGATGACGTAAAATATATAGGCATTCATCTGGACAAACGATTAACATGGACTAAATATATGTGGACGAAAAGACTACAACTAGAAATTTTATACAGAAAACTTTACTGGATGCTGGGAAAAAACTCACATCGATCGATCGACAACAAGCTGCTTATATATATATATATATATATATATATATATATATATATATATAAATATATAATATATATAAGCGGGGATCCTACAGCTTCTGTCGCTTCTTGCATTTCGATCGCCATCTTTTTTGCTATCTCTTCAGGTATCTTTAACAATGGCTCTGTTTTTCATGGTTTACATAACACCTTGTATACAAGACTTGGCTGGTCTTTCTCGTTCCCTTCTATTACTTGGATTGTATTACATAGCTCTTTTTGATCATCTGTTGTCGTCCATCCTCTGTAGCTGTCCATACCATATTAACTGTCTAGTTTCTATTTTTGTTATTAAGTAAGTTGTATGTACTCTGTCTATTTTTCTTCTAATTTTAGAATTAGGAATACTTTCTACTATTGATATACGGCAGGCTCTTCTCAGGTATTCCATTTTAACTGTGTCAACTTTTTTCTTTCCTTTTACTGTCATTTGCCAACATTCTGCTCCATATGTAAGAATGGGCTCTACAATTACTTTGTAGATAGTCATTTTAGTTCTCATAGTAGCTTTGTTGGACCAAAGTATCAAATTCGTTCCGTTGTTCCTTTACTGCAGATAATACTTCCCAAATATTTGTATTCTAGCACCTTTTCATTTGTCCAATTCCAAATCTGGGTCTTCGTCTTCACAGCCTATTCGCATATATTCTGTTTTTGATATACTCATACTTATCCCCCACTTTTCGAATTCATTTTTGAGCTTTCTAAGTATATAATGTGCGTCTTCATCTGCATCAGCTTGCAATTAGTACTTGATCATCTGCAAAGAACAGCGTTGTCAGGTAATGGTTGTTAACCTTCAACCCGATTCTCGCACATTTTGTCTCCACTGGTGCAGTGTTTCTTGGATATATATTTTGAATAGGATGGGGGAAAGACAACATCCTTGTTTCAAGCCTTTCGTTACTGTAAATAGCCTTGAGAGAGTATTTCCTGTTTTTACAGTGCTTTGAGGACATTTATAGATGTTTATTATTGCTTTTAGATATGTTTTACTAAGGTCCGTTTTCGTTAAGACATTAAATAAGAGTTTTAGAGGAACTGTATCATAAACCTTCTCCAGATCTATAAATACCAGATGCGTAGGGAGGTTTCGAGATGTTCGTTTTTCAATTACTTGTTGAAGGGTAAATGTGTTGTCCACGCACGATCTTCCTGCTCTGAAGCCGCTTTGTTCTTCAATTTCTTTATACTCCTCTTCTATACTCCTCGCTGCTGATATACAAAGGTATAATAAATATATTAATCATATGGTTCTCAACTCTGGGGATCAGCTAGCAAAATTTAATGTTATGAAAATACAAAGATTACAATCTAAAACTCTAAGAACAATCGCTAATGCCTTGTGGTATATCCAGAATGAGGCCTTAGAGATCTGCAGGTACCAGCAGTATCTGAAGAGTGCTAAAAAAATTTCTGAACAATACGAAGTTATGTGATCTGCGCCGCTTTTAGTATTCGTGTTTGCGTATCTACAAACAAAACAAGCCAATATTTGTGTTCTGATTCTTTGGTCACTAGACCTCTCTATAAATTTAACTTTGTTTTTATTGTGAAACTGATTGCTACAAATCTTATTGTTAAAAAAAATAGTATAATTTAAACATATTTTAACATATTACTATGAAAATGTTTCATTGATGATGATTTTTATACATTTAAGTGCCTATTTCCTATGTAATTTTCTTAAAACATATACCATAATTATGTTTTTATTATTTTGATTTAATATCTAGTAATCTACTTATTGCAAAATTTCTTAATTTGTTTTCGGCGTTGTTTTAAATAACGAAATGTATGTAACCCTTTCCAGGTACTTTCAAGTTGTTTACTAATGTTATTAAAATTAAATTGGTTAAACTCTTAATAAATTCATAGAGTATTTTATCTATTTACTTATTAATGAAGGAGATTATCTTATCTTTTATTCCATTCAACTAGTGATTTTGATAAAACAATTATTCTGTAAAGAATAAGTGGGCTCAGGTGCAAAAGTCGTTGCAAGTCATTATGAGAGTAAATTGGAGACAAAATACTTGTTAAATTTGTAATTAATCGGTAAAATATATTTAAAGAAACTACGACAGTCCAATGTATTAAAATTTATAAAGAATATATAAATTATGGCTGGTAGCATATCCGAACCCGTTTGATGTGGTTTCGGGAATGCCTGCTATATATAGACTAAATGTAGAGGAGCTAGCTACAATCCTTGGGGAAAAGAACTGTTCAATTTCATTTAAGTACTAGTCTTATCGCCCAACATTGTGTAAAACAATATTTAAATCTCACTTATATTATAGTTAAATATAGTTAAATTAATCATAATACTTTTGGTCTTATTTTTCTTGCTTGCTTATTTTTTATTACATATTTTTTATAAAGAATTACAGATAAATTATTTGATTAAACACAACAATAAAATTAACATCCAAAGTAATAACAAATAAACTAAATAATATTATAACTTTAACAAAAGAACAACAAGGTTTAAAGTCTAGAAGATCATGCACAGACGTTACATTTATAGTGAGCCAACTGCAAGAGAAATAATTAAAATACACAAAACCAGCATATTTGAGGCGTTGAGAACCAGAGCGGACTATCCCACAAAATCTTAAAAAATGCAATATACGTGTTTTCATAAGCAGAAAGCTTATTTTTAAAAGCCAGAATGGACTAAGCGACCTACTACTATTCTTTAATAGATGCCACTACTAAAAAGTTTGGTCCAGTCGGTGGATTTTAATAATTTGTGGATGCCATACTGGATTATGTGGCTTAGTCCACTCTAGAAGTGAGTTCGATTATTGTTTACTATTTGGTTCGATATAAATTACACGTGGTTTTGTGTATATTATTATTTAGACTATTTTAGCATTAGGTACATAGTTTAATTTGAAAAGTATGGCATTACCTACTTGTTCGTATGTACGTACATCCAAAAAAATAGAAGGTAACTTATTCTCTGCTTTTATTCGTTAATATTTCGAATTTAACCATCTCTAACCTTACTTTTAGAACATGACAAAAATTCAAATAGTGATTGTGAACCCCCAAATTCTCAAGATAATGGCAGTTCTGACGTATATGAGCCATCTGATTTAGAGTCCGAGAGCAGTCTTAATAACACGGAGCCTAATATCAAACGCAACCAGAAAAAATTAGGGACATTTTTGGGTACGCAGTTTAATTTGAAAAATATGGCATTACCTAGTTGTTCGTATGTACATACAAGGCAAAAAATAGAAGGTAAGTCTTACTGCTTTTTTTAAATAGGAAATCAAAATCAAGAAAGCGGATCAGGAACGAGGACCAATGGAAAAAAAATCAAAGAAAATTTTTGCGGGCTACTGGTCAGGAATACACTAATGTAAACGGTCACATTGTTCCCTCTAAACTATTTTGTTTTGTTACGTGAACAATTGCTGTAAATTAAATTGCTATAAATTATTTAGCCCAGAAACGCAAAAAGAGATTTAAAATAAATTTTATGGGCTTGCAAATTTCGATTTACAGACTGGATACATATTTTCTCAAATTAAAGTTAAACCAGTTGCCCGTCATTACACCTCTAAAAACAGTGGCATTCCTATTCCTACTAATAAATCGAAAAGCCTTACGAGAGAATATTATTTACCCAATAATCAAGGAAATAATGTAAAAATCTGTAAAAGTTTATTTAAAAAGGTTCTTTTGGTTTCAGACGGTAAACTTGATAGAACTCTTAAGAAAAAAACTGACTTAATCGTTCCATTGGATAAGCGAGGGCGCCATCCCCCTGCTAATAAAAGTCCTGTGAAAAAAATTGATGATGTTTGCAAGTTCATTGAAAGTTTTCCAACCTATATTTCCCATTACTCTAGGCATAAAACAGTCAGAAAATATCTTGGTCCAGAGCTAAACATTCGAATTCTTTACAGTGAATATAAGAAAAAAAAAACAGTTAATTACGTGTCAGAACATAAGTTTCGTGATATATTTAACAGTAAATTTGATATACATTTTCATCCGCCCATTGTAGACTCCTGCAAAACTTGCGATTCTTTAGGAAATAAAATAAAATATGAAGTAGATCAAACAAAACTGAAGGAATTAACTTTGAAACTAGAACTTCACCAGCGCAAAGCCCAACAACTACGAGATGCTATGGATCAGGATGCAAAAATTCCATCGAAGGAAGATGTTACAGTTATCGCCTTTGATCTTATGAAAACCCTACCTACACCTGTCATTACTACCGGCATAACTTATTATAAGAGGCAATTATGGACATTCTGTCTAGGAGTTCATAATTTGCAGAATAATGAAGCCACCATGTTTATATGGGATGAATCGATTGCATCTCGTGGAGCCCAAGAGGTGGGATCATGTTTGATGTACTATATTAAAAATAATGTAAAGACCACTAAAGATGGCTGCGGAGGCCAGAACAGGAATATTAAAATGACTTTAATTTGCAACTATATTGTCCATTCTCAAGAATTTGTCGTAAAAGAAATTCAACATAATTTTTTGGTTAGCGGTCATTCTTTTCTCTCGTGTGATAGGGACTTCGGACTTATTGAAAAAAATAAAAAATTCTTTCCCAATATTTACGTTCCCAATAACTGGATTGATGTGGTATTAGGAGCAAAGAAAAAAAATCCATTTAGAGTAGTCCTAATAGAAAAAGAAAAATTTTACTCTACCGTGGGGTTGGAAAAACTTATTACAAACAGAAAAATAAGTTTAGAATCCTCAAAAGTAGAATGGCTAAAAATGCATTGTATTATAATAAAAAAAGAAGACCCATTTGTTGTATATTTTAAATATGGCACCAGTGAGTGTCATGCTGTACAAAAATTTAGCATTCAAAAAAGAAATGTGGTTATGGAAGATTTCCAAAGACCGTTACCTCTGTTGTACCCAAATGGAAATTGTATAACCGACGCCAAAAAGAAAGATCTTTTACAGTTAACCGAATTTATTCCACCCATCTATCATAACTTCTTTCAGTCTTTAAAATGCTCATTAGGAGCGCACGATGAACTGCCCATAGTTGATACAAATGTTGATGCAAGTTTGTAATATTTTAACAAATTATGATTTTTTTAAGTTAATCTATGCCATAAGTGTTTATTTTGTAATAAAATGATATTAAAATTAAAGTATGTGTCTTTGGTTTTGGTCCACTACGGAAGAACAAAAACTTTTATTAAAGCCAGAGTGGATCAAGCCACAAAAACTTCTTCTTTAGTGCACATTGAGGTATATTTTTGGTGGTGCAGCAAAGGTTTACCTTTTCTTATGATTTTACCAAAAATTAAGCGTTGTTAAAATGATTTTATCAGTATAAAAAAAATTATGAAAAATCGAACATTTTTTAGACGCATTTATCTCTAATAAAGTTCTTATGTGGATGGTCCGCTCTGGTTCTCAACGCCCTATTTATGTTTCGTAAACTTTAGAAAAAGCATATGACAAAAAAAGATTACGGAACGGTATCCACTTAAGTATGCCTGTCGATATATATTATGCTACCTCTAGGAATAATCGAAACTATCGAAAATATCTACAAGAACAATACAATAAAAGAAATCATCAAGAACTGGATAAGAAATAAAAGAGTAGAATGGAACGATCATATAAGCCGAATGACAACAAATAGAGTTGTAAAGACGGCGAGAGACGTAATTTTTTTAAAATGAAAGATAAATCATTCAAAGACCATTAGAATAGGGTCGTGTATAGTATACTTTGTATTGATGGTAATAAACATTATGTAGGACAAACTAGGATACGAACTAAAGTTCACAATCATAGAAAAGTAAACAAACTATATGCAAAAAATTATTCTAGCTACACACATGCTCAATGAAAACCACAAGATAGACTTTGATTCGTTTATTATTTTGGTTCATGAAAGAAATACCCATAAAAGATATTTTCTGGCAATGACATACATTTTTCAAAATAAAAAGGCAATAAATAAAAAATTTGATAATAAACACTTGACACAAATTTACCCAACTATGAGCATTAGAATAAAATCTGAATAGAATTATAGTATTACTGATGTTTTTTTCTTTCTTCAAGTGTGTTTATACACACAACGCAAAAGTCTAGGGATATTTTTATAAATAGATGTTTTTTGGTTATCTGTTGTAATCAACTTAAAAAAATTAGTACAAAATTTGTAGTTTAAATTTTTGTTAAATATGTCAAAAACCATAACTTGCAAAAAAAAAATTGAAAAAAGCAAAAAAAAATATATTATAAATCACCGATGTTTCACATACCACTATAAAATGTCAAAAATACGAAATATAAACTTAAAATAAAGTATGGCCACCACGTTGGTTTATCACATCTCTACATCTACAGTTCATGCTCCGAATCACATTGTTAATGTCTGCTTGAGGTAGTTGTGTCCATTGTTCTCTCAGAAGTTTTTTTAATTAAAACTCATTATAGATATTGCCCATATGTGAAGAAATTATTCGTTGAAGCATATGCCATGCACATGCTCAATGGGATTCAAGTCCGGTGATTGTGCTAACCACGCAATACATCAATACCCTCGTTATCCAACCAGTTTGTTACAATATGCGCAACATGTGGTCGAGCGTTATCATGCATAAAGTAAAAAGATTTCTTCAACAGCAACAGCAAACGGGTGCAAAACAGGTTCAAGAATAGTGTCCAAATACTGCTGAATTATAAGAAAGCCACGTGGAAAATGGTGTCAGTCCTTTTGTAAATTATGATTCCGCCCCGTACCAATAATGTACTACCTCTGTATGTATACACTTTTTGAAGATATCGTAATCGTTTTCCATTTCCGGGTCGTCTCCAAACTCTTGTCCGATGAGAATCTGGATGAAATCCATATCTAGACTCGACATTAAACAAAACTGTGGCCCAGTCATTGTCAGTCCAATTCTGAAACTCTTGACACCAGGTTAATCTTGCAGCGCTCCTGCCTCTAGATATAGGTGGACATCTCAGTGGTCGCCGACTACGAAGATTGGTTTCATGAAGACGATTTCTCACAGTGCTGCTGCTAATTGTAACATTATGTGCAAGCTGTAATTTATTAACCAGTTAGGGTGTAAATATTGGTCTTAAGTGATGGTTGTAGAGCAACTACGTCCTGGATGCTGCTCCACTGGACTCCCAGTGTCTCTAAACCAACGCCACAAACGACTTACGACGCTTTGGGAGACACCCAGCTAATCAGCAACTTAAGTTTGTCGCATACCAGCATTAAGGAGGCCCACATCTCTATTCATCTCATCCAATGTTAAATGGTGTCATTACATGGTAAAAAAACAATATCTTTAACTCACCTATCAAGCAAGAATGATATAAAGTGACTAAAATTAAAAATAAACAAAACATAAAAATGTCGATTTTTTTGTCCTTATAAAAAAAAAATTAAAACGTATTGCTATCAGATTACAATTTTTTTTTGATAAGAAGTGAGTGTCTGTATCAATAATTATAGTACAAGCAAATTTATATGGTCATGAAATTTTTGTCATTGGTATTGACAAATTATTAAAATGTCCTTAGACTTTTGCGTTGTGTGTAGATATTTACGTACTTGTTTTGCTTGCTAGTTTTTAAAACCTAACAAAGACCAATCAGAATGACTTTCGTTATTCTTGAAAGCATATTTCTACTTCGCGTTCGTTGTGATTTGTGTACATACGTTTTAATTATTAAGTGGAAAGTTAAGTTACGCCCTTAAAAGTTCTCCGTGAATTTTTTTAATTTAATAAGTTCTAAAAGCTACAACGACTATGATATCGAATAAGCACACATGCTTTTTTGAGCGATCCTGACAAATTAGTAAATTTAACTTATAAAAACCAATCATAGAATTCTTACACTACTTTAATCAAGTATAAACGTGTTAGTTCAGTGTGTATAGAAAAACAATATCTGTGAGTAGATTAATAAGTAATTGATAACCAAAAAATTTTATAAAACCGTCAATAAAATAACACCAGTTATTAATCGACAGCAGTTTTTTGCCGTTAAAGACAATTACCAAAACCCGAAGCGGAACAGGTCCGTACTTAAGAAAATTAAATGGTGTTGAGAAATGGAATTTGACGTCACTAATCGTAGCGATGAATTATTATCGCAATCCACATCACAAAAACCTTTATCATACTTAGCTGCAGGCAGCAAACAACAATAACCGATCTATTCATCCAAGCTACAAGCAATAGTTTTTAATTCTCTCAATGATGTTAAATTAGAAAAATACTTGTTAGAGGTGGGATCTCTAGTTAGTCCAAAACACCTTCTTTTTTTATCAAGAATCACCAACAATCGCATCTGTATATTATTTTTTAAGCAAACAAGTCGTAGATGATTTTTTTTCAAACAGTAGAAGTTTTATCACTGTAAACAATACAAAAATTCAAGTCAGCAGACTAATTACTCCAAGTGAAAGACTCCTAATATCCAATATTTCTCCCAATATTCCGCATAAGGTAATAGAAAACGAACTACTGATGTTAGGGCTAAAACCAACGTCATCAATGTCATTTTTTCAAATAGGAACCAACAATCCAAAATACAAAGCTGTACTTAGTTTCCGTCGACATATTCACGTATCTCCACCCACAGGCCCAATTCCCGATTCCATTTTAATAACTCATGAAGACACTACCAATCGAATTTTTTGACACTAGAATACTTATGTTTTCTTTGATAACAATATGGCCATATTTCCAGTAGTTTCTCAGTAAATGTAAATCACTCAGACACAGCCGTTCCAACTACTACACCTTCAACAACATGCACCTCTACAAACATATCAAATAATTCAACGTCATAATTCAACGTAACAAAAATATTATCTACAATCAACCTAACATCTCTTGACACATCAACTACAGATAATACAATGCCAATGATATCCAAACCAAATATAGCCACCTCGTCAGCCCTATTATTTCATATAATTATAACTAACCAGCCTTCACCTTCCAGTCTAAACAATAATTCTTTCTCGGTTAATGAAAATAAAGAGAATTCAGCATCAAAAGAATTTTGCGTATCCAACGAGAAAAATACATCTAAATAGTCCTCCAAACAAACTGTATCTGAAGCAATATCACCCCCGATTGAGACATTAGCTAGTGACGATGTATTTTTAAAGCCAACTTAGAAACAAAAAAGAATAAAAACAAAAATACTATTAATACCTTTAGAAACGCTAATGCAACCAATTAAAGAATTATTCAATTCCAAAAAACAAATATTAACTTTTGAAGAAACAGTTGATTTATTTGAAAACACTCATGGAACAAAAGATGTTATCAATGTTGTAAATATACAAAGCTAAACAAAAAAATTACGAGACAGCTCTCAAAAGACAACTACCAGGATGAAGAACCTGACACGAATACATCGACTGAAGTATCCCAGGAGCTAAAAATGCAATAATTATAACTATAACATTCAACTAAATACAGTGGAACATAAATGGTTTTTATACCCATTATGAAATGCTAAAACTTTTAATTAATGATATTACCCCCGCTATCATTTGTCCCCAAGAAACGAATTTCAAAGACCAATATTGTCACACATTTAAACATTTTTCAAAATTTTATAAAAATAGAAACAAGCAGGGGAAAACAAGTAGTGAAGATACAGACGCTTCCAAAACATCTACTGGAGTTTGGGCAGCTGTCATTACTCCAAATATTACACTTGAATATAAACTACCATCTTTAAGCTGTATACATAATGGCGAGCAATACGCCATCTATCAAGCAGTCGTTCATATTAACTCCAGTAATGTATATAATGCTCTTATAATTACCAGAAATAAAAGCTCGTTTACTAAAATGCTATGTATTTTCCGTTCTTTTATATGGCGTGGAGTCATGGACCTTAACTGAAGCATCACTGAAAAGACTCGAAGTATTTGAGATGTGGTGCTATAGACGCGTGTTGAGGATTTCCTGGATAAACAGAGTTACCAACGAAGAAGTACTACATAGAATGGGTAAAGACCGCAAAGTAGTCGTAACCATAAAACGTCGCAAACTCAAATACCTGGGCCATATAATGCGCAATGAACAACTATATGACCTACTTTGGACAATACTTCAAGGTAAAATGCATGGAAAAAGAGCTTCAGGCCGGAGAAGAATATCCTGGCTGCATAACCTGCGAAAATTATTTAACTTAACCACTACCGGACTTTTCAGGGCTGCAGTCAACAAATTCAGTATAGCCGTGTTAGTGTCCAACATCCGTAACGGATAGGCACCATAAGAAGAAGAATAATTACCGATTCCCTCAGTTCCATCAATACTATTAACCAACTGTACACGAAGCATCCAATTACTCTCCTAATCAAAAAAGAACTACCTAACATTTAAAACAACAACTATATAATTCCTATGGGTTTCTTCACACATTGTCCTTCAAGGAAATGAAGAAGCGAAAATTCTTCATTTCCTTAAAGGCCATGAAAGGTACGATATAACAGCCCAATGGAACAGTGAAACCGCGAGTGAAGTGAAAGATGTAGTTCTTAACGATTTCAAATCATTTATTAAAGTAAAAGTCGAAAATTTATGGCAAAACCAGTAGGACAGTTCAACTTCGCGAAGTGAAAACGTATGTAAAACCGTGGAAATCTCTAAATTCCCAACAAAACTCACCAAGTCATTGTTACTCGTCTTCGTCTAGGACACACCTGACTTACCCACGGGCAGATAATTGGTCACACTAATCCCACTTTATGTGAAAACTGTAATATTCCAATAAGTGTTAAGCATGTAGAGTGCTCAAGATACCAGTTGCAGATACAGAACAACCCATTGGGAAAATTCTTTAAAGATAACAATGTATTTAACAAAATCTAACATTTGTAAATAAATTATCTTATGTATATGTATGTCGCTAATAACCTCAGAGGTTGATGCGACTATTGTAAAATAAAAAAGAATTATTAAGTGGAATTTTATAAGTTTCGACAAAGTTGCAAATAGTAATTTACTTATACAGTGACTTGTTATTTACCTGTAAACATTTGTACTGTGTATATATATTTATTTTTATTTTAAAGTTTATATATTTATAAAATAAAACATTTTTTTTTGCTATCTTTCTGAATAAACTATAATATTTATTGCCAATATATCGTATCATAACTCAAGATTGTTAAATCGGTTTTCCAAAAAAATAATTAATCATAAAAGAAAAAAGATTTTTTTGTACTAAACTATTCTATGTATTGTACTATTTTCTTATATTGACCTTCAACAACGTTAAAAAATACTCATTGTCTGAATAGTCGACGTTTCTGTGTCAGTGAAATTGACACACTTACTGTTCTAAGAAGAGATTAAAGTGAATGTACTATCATCTTATTTTATCTAGAATCATATGAAGCGGTATTTGAGAATGGGAAGAAATACATATACAAATGTTTAGATACTTTTAAAATTGACAGTACTTGCTTGTTTACTTGAAAGGGAATATTCCACACACTTTCCTCGTCATTATTAAATTTACTATACCTTTTTATTAAGTATAACTATATTAATTATTAAATACTTATTTAGAAGAAGAAAATATTAAAAGTATCGGTGAATTATTCTAACTACTACTACAACTACTATCGGTTTACAGCGTTCTCCGACGCCTTCCGACTCCTAACCGCCATTCTTCTCTATTTAACCATAGGCCTGGAGAGATTTCTCTTTCCTCTAGTTCTTTTTCAGTTCCCTCTCTCCAGCTTCTTCTCGGCCTTCCTCTTTTTCTTCTCCCTTGTGGTGTCCACGTCACAATCTGTTTTGGAATCCTGTCATCTGGCTTTCTCTGTACATGGCCGTACCATATTAACTGTTTTGTTTTTATGTCATTAACTATTGTATGTTTGACTCCCTTCATTTCTCGTATTCTCTCATTTGGTATCCGATCTCTTCTTGATTTTCCTGATAATATTTTATCTAGAATCATATGAAGCTGTATTTCAGAATAGGAAGAAATACATTGTAATGATGTCCTCACCGTTCAACAATTTGAACCGTGGAGTATCAAGGTTGGCGCAGCCACCTCTTCAGCGAGATGATGAGTGGGATTCGGAGCGGCTATAAGGCATGTGAGTAGCGGAATTGGTCAGTCTTTAGCTAGCGCTCTAGGCTCCCGACTCGCAAGTGTACTGAATCTGCGAGACAACCCCGACAGAGAGATTTCCGCACTGAGGATCATACTCTGTCCTTAATTAAGCAGAATTTGTCGGCATTGTGTACTGAAGAATCGCCGTGGGCCTGCACAGTCAGACTACCCTAAAAACAGCTCCCTAACTTTCGCGTGATTGGTTGGTGGGTGGGTCCCAATTTAAAAATTGGCGGGTTTCATGTTTATTAAAATGACAATTGAGGTATTGTGGCACAGTATGTCGGTAAACAATTTATTAGCAATATATTCATAGATTAAATATATATAAGTAGAGAATATATTGTGGTATTGGTACAAAGCGGATGATATTCACATTTTAGGATTAAGCTGACTAGTACAGTTTTATTAGAAATTAAAATGTTAGTGCTGCTTTTTTATTAGATACATAGATATTGCTTTAATTTTTTTTGTTTAGGTAATTTTTTACCAAAATTTAGAGGTCCTCTTATTATTTTTATTTCTAGAACATTCATTACCATTATTATTCTCATTAGCTTTCTCTATGTGGAATCGGCTTCTCTAAGTATTTTCCTCTAAACTTTTTCTGTTCTCTTCCAGGGACCAAGTACCTCTCCGCTTTTTGTATGAGTATATGGATTTTCAGAAACATGTAATTTCTGTTCATCCCCTTTTTTTACTGCCCTACATTCAGTACCATACATCATAGCTGGTCTAATGGCAGTCCTATACAATTTACCTTTTAGTTTTCTAAAAAGCGGAGAGGTACTTGGTCCCTGGAAGAGAACAGAAAAGTTTAGAGGAAAATACTTAGAGAAGCCGATTCCACATAGAGAAAGCTAATGAGAATAATAATGGTAATGAATGTTCTAGAAATAAAAATAATAAGAGGAACCTCTAAATCTTAGTAAAAAATTACCTAAACAAAAAAATTAAAGCAATATCTATGTATCTAATAAAAAAAGCATCACTAACATTTTAATTTCTAATAAAACTGTACTAGTCAGCTTAATCCTAAAATGTGAATATCATCCGCTTTGTACCAATACCACAATATATTCTCTACTTATATATATTTAATCTATGAATATATTGCTAATAAATTGTTTACCGACATACTGTGCCACAATACCTCAATTGTCATTTTAATAAACATGAAACCCGCCAATTTTTAAATTGGGACCCACCCACCAACCAATCACGCGAAAGTTAGGGAGCTGTTTTTAGGGTAGTCTTGCACAGTCGGGCATTTTTGCGTGCCAGTGTGATCGGAGCTTCCGCTGTATTGAAACGGAAGCGAGTATAAGTCTGCGTCCGATCGAATTCCTATATTTGATTTGTTGTTATTAATAGTACCTTTTTCTTTCTTTTATAGACGTTCGCCGGAGAGATCCTTCGTCGAGGGATCCAGACGAGACGTAGAATTCGTTTTATTTTTATTTTATACGGTGGAGAATTTATTTTATTTTTATTTTTATTGTACATACATTAATTTATAGATATATTTTTATTTTAACTTGTGTTTTACTGAGTCTGTCGTCCCGAAAGAGCTACCCGTTACAAATTACCGATACAAATGTTTAGATACTTTTAAAATTGACAGCACTTGCTTGTTTACTTGAAAGGGAATATTCCACACACTTTCCTTATCATTATCAAATATACTATACCTTTTTATTAAGTATAACTATATTCATTTTTAAATACTTATTTAGAAGAAGAAAATATTAAAAGTATCGGTGAATAATTATAAGTACTACTACTACTATCGGTTTACAGCATTCTCCGACGCCTTCCGACTCCTAACCGCCATTCTTCTCTATTCAACCATAGGCTTGGAGGGATTTCTCTTTCCTCTAGTTCTTTTTCAATTCCCTCTCTGCAGCTTCTTCTCGGCCTTCCTCTTTTTCTTCTCCCTTGTGGTGTCCACGTCAAAATCTGTTTTGGAATCCTGTCATCTGGCATTCTCTGTACATGGCCGTACCATATTAACTGTTTTGTTTTTATGTCATCACCTATTGTATGCTTGACTCCCATCATTTCTCGTATTCTCTCATTTGGTATCCGATCTCTTCTTGATTTGCCTGCTAGTCTTCTCCAGAAGTCCATTTCTGTTGCTAGTAACTCCAGTTACTTATCAAGTTAGTTGCTTCCATATAGTCCTCGTAGACACACCGTCTCAGGACTGGCAACTTCAACGTGGAGTCATATGTCGCCATGTTACCTAATCCAACGGTAACTTTAACATCTTAACATATTATAAGACATACTGTAAATATTCATGTACTTCTAGACACTGATGATGGAATATGAATTCCGAAAACGTTTTGTCTAACTTAGCCCGTTTGAGTTTTTAAATATATACCTTTTACAAAGGATTTTAATAAATTATTTTTTCTTACTTAAAAAACAATTCTGGGCTTATTTCAGATGCCCCTGACGACACTCTGAGAGCGAAAGTACTTGGGTAAGATTTAATAAAAAATTCAGCTCAATATCTGCATTTTATTTTTAAATTTTATATATGCGATCATTCAATCATAATTATATTATTTTATTTTTTCTACGGCGTACAGATTCGGGTAAATCGATGTTTTCCGTTTGCCTCCCTATGTGGAGAGTGGGTTTGGGGGAAAGCCCGGAGGTAGGACTGGCAAACATTTTGCATCCTTTTTGGGGTCCAAAAATTGACATACCCAACAAAATTCAGCTTGTTCATAAGATTTTTAAAAATTAAATCTCTGACGATTGTACTATTAGGTGATATTGTACAAATGATATTTTCGTATGAGAAATATGCTAAAATAATGTAATACTTTTTGAAATACAGGAAAATAGTTTTGTGAAAAAAAAACAATCGATTGATTACTAAACTATGTTATCATTAAGTATGTTTTAAGATTGTATAAATCCTAACAGAGATTAACAAAAACTATTAGTTTACTGCTAAAAATACAAAGTTTTCCAATTCATCAAAATGTATAAAGCAGTTTTTATTTTAGGTCTCTTGAGTTGTGTTGTAACACATATTCAATGTGAGGATAGAACATCATGTCTAGATACTTTACATCCGTAAGTAATGAAAGTCATTCTTCTGTGCTAGCCTAATTATAGCCGTAGTAAATTAAATTTAAATAAACTAGAAACAAATGAATATCTGTCTACTGCTGTTTACTTTTTCACGTTTACTTTCTGGTAGATCCCTTGTACGTTCTATTTGGTATTGCCAACATTTTTTAAATATATGATAAATGAATTTCACTGTAATTTTTTCGATATTATTTACATTATTAGTTATTAATATTTTCCTAAATTATTAGTTATCAAACTTATTACAACTTACATGTCAAAATATCCTAATCAATAAAACATACAATTTTTTTAATATTTAAAATCTCTATAAAATATTTACGGAAAATTAAAAATTAAAAATACAAAATATGAACAGACAAAATAGCTAAATTAAAAATTAATCCCTTATATGAAAAACTGCAAAACACAAACTTTGGCAATATTGGAATTCAGATAAAAAGTTACGTTGCACATTTTTTACAAACAGTAGTTCTACAGTATTTCTTAATCCTTTATCATTTTTTCGTGGATAGAGCCCACTTTTTTTCGTTTACGGTTCACATCGAGATGCACGTTTTCATCGATCATCGGTTTCCTTAGTATTCCAGTTGTATTCCTTGGTATTCCAGCGTAATTTCCTTAGTAATAATAGAATTGCGAATAAATATTCGCAATTCTCTTGGATTCTATTTAAATGTCATGCAACGAGTTGTTTGCCGAGCAATTTTCCAAATTCTGCACATCGTATTTTGTTTGCTTCTGAATAGCTTTGGTGTAATATACAGGGTGTCCCATAATTAATTGGACATTAGCTAATGTGTAAGAGCTGACATCAAAATGAAGCGTTTGTGCTCAAATTGCTTGGCAAAATGTTGCTAGTTTTCGTTCTACAGGGTAATTCATTAATATTTTTTATATTATTTTTTGGGTATATAGGTATTAAAAACTATTCAACCTAGTATCTTGCTATTATTAAGTATGCTTAATATGGAAATGATATTAGTTTTACCATTGACACTTGTTGGCGCCACCTACTATAACATTGGTTTATTAATGTGGCCATAATTTGTTTATCCGTCCTTTATAGACATATTAGAAAAAAAACATGAAATACTTTTTTATTTGAAACAAGAATACCTTTTTTGTGCAGAATTGAATGCTATTTTATATTTTTTTTAATGTTTATACAGGGCGGACAAAAAATTATGGCCACATTAATGAACCAATGTTATAGAAGGTGGCTTCACCTAGTGTCAATATGAGGTTTTTCAGTTTTAACATCAGTGGGTTTTTGTTGATGCACAGTGGAAACGACAAGTACAGCCTGCTTTTCTTTAGAACATAAAACATTATTGTAATATTGTATAGTATTGCATATACATTGCAGTATTGCAATATATGTGCTTAATGTCCATGTTAGCTACCTAATTCTTCCATATCCCTATTCTTCTACCCCAAATACGCAGTATGGAATGGTGCCTACGAACTATAATAATAGTCCCAAGCTATTTAACAGGGAGATAAATAAATTATTATTATTGAAATAATCTTACAACTTTTTCTGTAAAAATAACATTCCCCTCAAAACAGATCCGCCCTGGTCTTACTATATTAGTATGAAATCTGAGCGCATCTCTAGCAATTAGAACGATACATAAATCAATAAATATTTAGTTTTGATTTGAAATCTTGTTTTACAGATATAATATCTGTCGGTACCTTCATGGATTGCATTATTTTAACCCTTAAAATCTCTAAATCACCAGTCAAGTCACCAGATTTTATATGCTGTGTCCGTTTTGGCCTATAAACGCTTAAGTGATAAAGATATGTTGTAATATTATTTTTGAATTTAATTATTTACCTAACAAGCAACATTTTAATATTTTGAAATTTATTTTTTAGAGGATACTTGGTGTATGACGAAATAATCACAAAAGATTTTTTTGAATCGATACGTATACGCTTCCCTTCCAGTGGTTTCTTTAATTCGACGATTACATGTATAGTGGTATGTATTGTTTAACAAATTATTACTAAATTTTTTTATCAATTAACTTATATCTTATATAGTAAGAGTTGATTGTCCAATCCCCAGTATATTGCCTTAACCCTTTAACTATAAATTAGTTTATTGTTAAACATAACATAAAAGTCTCCATAGAGGTATTCAGTCATGGAGATATAGGATACGCATTTGGAAAATTAAAATGAAGTACGGATCTGGAAAAACTCACATTGAAAAGTGGTTCTATAACATAATGGAAGTGTGTCAGATGCGCTCCATGGATTGATTTCATTGAACAGTCGAATACCAAAAGATTTATCACAGCCTTCTTTTTCTGACTTATTTTCCTTCAATTATTTTGATGTTTTTTTATGTTATATATTCATAATTTCGCTTTTTAATTTTGCCTAAGTACAAGGTACAAACATACAAACATACAAACCAACAACACTGCAATGAGTTCCGTCTGGTAAGACTTATGACTCATGCAGTAAAAGTCCTACTAAAAATCGTACATAATCGTATCTATAGAAAGTGCGAAACAATCATCGGAGACGATCAGTTTGGATTCAGAGCCGGCATGGGAACGAGAGAAGCCCTGTTCAGTTTACTAGTTCTCGCCCAAAAATGCTACGACCAACAGAAAAATATATTTATATGCTTTATAGACTTCGAAAAAGCATTTGATAGAGTAAGACACGACCTACTAATAGACCGTTTGCAAGAAGTCGGTTTAGATGGAAAAGACATCAAATTCTTAAAAAACTTGTACTGGAACCAAAACGCCAGAGTTAGGATCGAAGGTTCCACATCCGCAGAAGTAGAAATTAGGAGGGGAGTTAGACAAGGACGTGTTCTGTCGCCTCTGCTGTTTAATCTTTACTCCGAGTTTTTATTTAAAGAAGCATTGGAGGATTTCAAGGATGGAGTCAATGAGAATGGCGTAAATATCAACGGTATCAGATACGCCGATGATACAGTGTTAATTGCGGATTCCGTCTTAGGTCTACAACGACTCATCGACAAGACCAACTCGACCTGTAAGCAATTTGGTATGAAAATAAACATTAAAAAAACCAAATTGATGTCAATCAGAAAAAACCAAAACGTACCTTAACCTTGCACAATAAATGGGCACATTTTACAACAGGTCAATAGATTTAAGTACCTGGGATGTTTAATCGATAGCAGCCTAAATGCTGATCTAGAAATAATATCGAGAATAGAACGGGCCAGAAAATCTTTCGAAAAAATAAAAAAACTGCTTTGTGATTCTCGAATAAAACTCGAAATTCGACTACGTTTATCAAAATGCTACGTCTGGTCGACTCTTCTATATGCAGTTGAAACGTGGACCCTTAAAACATCAACCGTAAACAAATTGGAGGTCTTTGAAATGTGGATCTACCGGAGAATACTCAAAATTTCATGGACATCGCATACCTCAAACGAAGAAGTGCTGCATAAAATAGGCAAGGAAAGAGAACTTTTTAACACAGCAAAAGTTAGAAAAACATCATACCTAGGCCACATACTGAGAAATAATAAGTACCAATATGCCCAACTTATAGTGAAAGGGAAAATCGAGGGAAAGAGAGGCATAGGAAGGAAAAGACGATCGTGGCTTAGAAACATCCGGCAATGGACAGGGCTAAAGCTTTGAACAGCTAATAAGAACAGCTGATAATAGAAAAGAGTTTAAAATTGTAGTGGCCAACCTTCATTGAGGAGAGGGCACTTTAAGAAGAAGAAGATGTACGAGGTCTTTTCTCCTTAATCGTTGTTAATAATTCTAGCCCCCTGTTTATATTGTTTGTTACCTTTTGATTCGTTATGTGCATCATGTGCCCATAATATTTGAATAACTTTCTTGTAGTATACAGTTTTAGTGTCCACGTCTCATCTTCATATGGAAGAATAGATTAAATATACCATTGTAACTCTAATTCACACGTCAAAGCTTAGTTTTCTGTTGAAGATAATGTGTTTCCATATAGTCTATATATTTCTAGCCCACTTAAAAATGTGTCTCTTTCATTTCTATATCTGGGTCTCACTTGTCATTAAGTTCCACTACCAACTTGTGTTTGTTCTAGTTGGATGTTCTTCTGTTAAATATGACAGATTTCATCGTGAATGAGTGAATTTTGGATAAAAGTTGTATACCTGTTTGAGTATCTGAGGTATATTAGTAACATCTTTTTCCCCTTGAATATTTTTAAAAAAATTAACTGTTTCCTCAAAGGTTAATATTCGTTTTTTGGAACTGACTAATATTTCAGTTGATATTTTTGTTTTTATGCCTTCTAGTTTCTGGATTGACTTTGATATACATTAGTATTAGCTGATGTTTGAATTTAAGTGTTATGGCTGCATACACAGTTAGCTACCATATACATCGGATAATAAGAGTCATTTAGTTAGAATATTCAGTCTAGGGACTTGAATTTATGTATTATTTACAGTGGTAAAACCTCCATTGTTTGAAAGAAATTCATCTGAGACAATATGCTTTGTACTAATTAAAAAACCTGTCGCTATCAAGTATTCTTCTAATTCTGAGAATTAATTTATGCATGCTTCGTATATTACCATAAAGCGTTAGATACAGTAAAACACGACAAGCTGATGGAGATATTAACAAAAATTGGAATAAACACCTGCGATCTAAAAAATATTAACAATCTTCACTGATATCAAAAATCGTCTATCCCTACAGAGGCAGGAGAATCCTATAATATACAAGTCAAACGTAGGATCCGACATGGATGTATACTATCACCCTTACTGTTTAACATATACTTTGAGGAAATCTTTTAAGAAGCAATAGAGGATGTTGAAGCTGGAATTCGAATTAACGGAAAATATATCAATAATATCATATGCGCGGATGACACGGTAAAATTTGCTGACAGTTGTGAAGCTCACCAGGAGTTAATGAATATAAGCACAGAAGTTACTCAGACTGATAGCCGTTCACTTAACATTAAGAAAACAAAATGTATGATGATCTTGAAAAAGGAACATCGAATTAAAAGAATCAGTGTAAATGATCAATCAATATTCTTCTTCCTTAAGTGCCGTCTCCCAATCGGAGGTTGGATATTATCATCACTTTCTTTACTTTATCTACTGCTGCGCTAAAGAGTTCTATAGAACTTCATAGAAAGACTTCCTATAAACTCCTTTAAAAAATCGTAAATGAAAATTGAAAAAACTAACACCTCACCCACATTGACTTAATAATCGGTGTATTTATTTAATTTCGGGAATACATTATTATTTGTTTTTTTTCTGTTTCAGATAACGGACCTTGGCAAAGGCAGTAGCCAGCCAATAATTTCTCAAGGAGTTGGTTTTGAGTATGTGGAAATTGATATTACTCCTGGTTTGCTAAAAAAATTACGCTACGAAATTCAAGTTTACACTCAACTAGCACCGCCTACATTCCTTTAAGTTAATTTTTAAAACATGTTTTACAACAATATGGCCAATAATATTTACTCAATATGATATTTTATCGAAATATACAAAAAAAAAGTTTAACATTCTTTTTAATTTCCCTCTGTAGTCCTTTGAATATATATATATATATATATATATATATATATATATATATATATATATATATATATATATATATTTATATATATATAGTAGTTTTGAGTTTCTTTACCGTATTATATTTAATATAAAATTAATGTTTCTTGGGTTTAGGTCCAATAAAGATATGTTACATGTGGAACTAGATTTTATTTTCCATTGCAATCAATCAATCAACGTTTCGGCAGGAAACCCTTGCCTTTGTCAAGATTCAAAACGTGACACAGACATTAACGAACTGAGTCAGTTTACCATTTACAGTTTACCAGTCACAAAATTTTCCGATATTGAGTTTACCATCTCAGAAAAAGAATTGAGTCGGGGTATCCCCGAAAAGAAAAAAAAAATCCCTTAAACACTGATTAAATCAAAAGTTGCTTAATGGTAAAAGTTCAAATGAAGAGAATTAGGAGAAAGAGGAAGGAGAGACATGTGACTGCCTTGAAGAGGAACCAATACGTCAAATTTGATTTTACTTTGTTTAAATTGTTGAATGCTTCTAACAAAAATAATTTTCTACATTCTAGTTCGGTTGCTTGCAAAGATCTTTCCAGCAAAAACCGATAAATTACAAAAAAAATCAAAAATAAAAAGAGTAAAAAAGATAATAAATTGTATTAAGAATCTAGAATTTTATTACATGACTTCCACTATTTAAAATATTATGTTTCTTTAAATTGTTATGGATTTTGCTTTTCGGCTTTTATCTCAAAATTGAAAAAAGTGGACTTATCGGTTTTTGCATGTATGCTCCCCAAATATACCCGATGAAAAATTATAAGAGTGAATTGGTGAAGTTCCTGAGTAGACGTAACATCAGAGACTCTGTAAGTCAGCTTATGTTACATAAATTATTAGTAATAAACAACAACATCTATTTGACAACATAAGAAGAACCACCGAATATTTCAAATACAAACAAGAATTTCTTGTCTTTTTTGTTTTTACACTGGCTTAATTGCCTAGGTATAGTTTTGATACAGGATCACATTCAGATTTAATAACTAGTTTCAAAGTTTATTTAAATGGATGATATTTATTCCGAATTAGCTCAGCAAATGAGCTGTATTTCACCACCAACACTTAAACAATCGTACTCATCAGTAGCCAGTTCTTTTAATTTTCTATCCAGAAAGCAAGCTATTGTATTTAGTTCATTAGAAAATGTATAATTAGAAGATTACCTTGTATTACTAGGATCAGTTATTACTTTAAAAGATATATTGTTCTTTTCACGTATAGCTAACAACACGATTTGTATTTATTTATCTAAGGAAGAATTAGTTGACAAATTTATTAATGTTCATCAAGAAAATATCATAGCAAACACTCAACTAATAAAAGGAAGAAGATCAATTTCCCCTAGTAAACGACCAGTTTTATCCAATGTATGTCAAACAATTCCACATAAAATTCTAGAATCAGAACTACATAAACTAGGTTTTAAACTTATTATTCCTTAGAATTGGCACATCTCGTCCCGAATTTCAACACATACTATGTTTCCATAGACAGGTATCTATTTCACCTTTAGTGGACCTAGTACTTCCTGAAACTTTGTTAATTTGCCACTACAATACAAACTATAGAATTTTTATGTCTGTAGGCCAGCACTCCTGTTATATTTGTAAAAAGATTGACCATATCGCCTCAAACTGTCCTCAAAAAATAATAATTCCAGTTCAATAATGAATAACACAGTGACTACAGCAGAAATTATTTCCAAAGTAACACAACACTCAGCACAAATCCATTCAGAACCAAATTATTTGGCTCAAGGCACTCAATCTAAACAATACAAAAATATAGATGTAGATGTAAATAAACCAAGGTCACAAAACGGTAACCCGCTTACAAACGAAGGTATAAGCGTTATTGAAAGAGGATCAGAAACTAATGAATCATTGATTACTTCACCAATTAGCACAGAACCTACACTGCAAACACAGAACAAAAGAGCTTTCTCCGAAATAGTTACACCACCTGAAACTCCTGAATGCTTTATACGGCCTACTAACGATACACGTTCAAAAAAGAAGAGAACTTTCCCAACAATAGATCTTATTGATATACAAAAATTTATGCAGCCAACAAAAGTATTTTTTAAAGACGACACAAACGAAAATTTTCTTAATTACCAAGAAACGATACATTTTTTTGAAGGCGCTTATGGTTCACCCGACCAACTGAGTGCTGCTCAAACTTTTACAAAAGATATTAATGGGTTACTTAAATTATTAGACGCAAAAGTTGGAAGAGAGCAGCAATTCCAACCCACAATAGGTAAGCACAGTCTCCATGAGCAATCAAATGACAATGGCAATAGGTTGGTAAACCTAGCAAGATCACTTAACATGGTGATTGCCAGCACATACTTCGCTCGAAAAGATATACACAAAGGCACCTGGAAATCACCAGACGGACTTACAGTGAATATGATAGATCATGTTATTGTAGACTTAAGACACCAATCGAATATAATAAACGTCCGTACCAGAAGAGGGGCAAATGCGGATTCTGATCACTACCTGGTCGAAAGTAGGATAAGGGCTAAAATTTCAAATATCAAAAAGGAAAGAGGCTCTAAACATAAACGATACAATATAGAAGGACTAAAAGAAACAAACAAAAATAGAGAGTACAAAGAAAATATAAGCATCAAACTAGAAAACTTACTAAAACATGAAAACCTAAATGAGGAGTGGGAAGAGTGCAGAGAAATCATAAAAGAAACAGCTAAAGAGGTGTTGGGCATGGAAGGTAAAGAAAGAAGAACAAGAACGAATCACTGGTTTGACGAAGAATGTCAAACTATAACAGAAAGAAAAAACAGAGCATATCTACAGATGCAACAGAGGCACAGAACCCGGCAAGCAGAGGAAGAATATAAACAACTACGTAAAGAAGAAAAGAAAATTCACCGAAGAAAGAAGAGAGAATATATCAACAAAGAACTTCAAGAACTACAAGAACTAAGTAAACCAACAGAGACAAGAAAATTTTACCAGAAACTCAACAAAAGCAGAAAAGAGTTCAAACCGAGAACAACGATGTGTAAAGATAAGGAGGGTAATATATTGACAGAACAGCAAGAGATACTTAGAAGATGGACAGAACATTTTAAGGAAAAGCTTGGGGTGAATAGGATGGAGATGAACCCTGATATACCGTTAGACCAAGCAGACAACAGAGAAAAGAGTCCACCAACAATAGCAGAGATTAGAACAGCAGTGGACAAATTAAAGAAAAATAAATCACCGGGATCGGATCAAATATCATCGGAGCTAGTGAAAGAAGGAGGAGACGCATTACTTAAAGCCATACATGAGCTGATAAGAAAGATATGGTTGAATAAACAGCTACCAAAGGAGTGGAATAGCGGCATTATTGTACCACTACATAAAAAAGGAAACCAGTTAGAATGTGAAAACTACCGTGGAATCACGCTGTTGAATGCGGCATACAAAATAATGTCCAACGTAATGTATGAAAGACTTAGACCATACGCTGAAAAAATAGTTGGCAAATACCAATGTGGCTTCTGTAGACAGAAGTCAACAATAGACCAGATATTTGTTCTGCGACAGATCCTTGAAAAAACAAGTGAATATAACATCGACACACATCATCTCTTCATAGACTTCGAAAGCGCATATGACAATATAAACCGAGAATTCCTAACAAAAGCAATGAAAGAATTTAATATACCAACACAGCTAATAGAATTGATAAAAGAAACACTAAAAGTAGAAAGTAAAATCCGGATACAAAACGAATTAACGGAAACAATAGATGTGAAGAAGGGACTACGCCAGGGAGACGCTCTATCATGCATATTATTCAACATTATACTTGAAAAAATAATAAGAGACACAACAGTTAATACCCGAGGAACAATAATTAATAAAAGCGTGCAAGTACTAGCATTTGCAGATGATGTTGACATAATCGCAAGATCAAGAAGAGAAATGATAGAGGCATTCACTCAAATACAACGCTGCAAAAAATAGTGGTCTTAAAATCAATCAGACAAAAACAAAATATATGCCTGCAAATAAAAACGCACAAATAAGGCAGCTGCCAAATTTAACAATAGGAGAATACAACATTGAGGCGGTAAAAAACTTTACATACTTAGGATCCCTAGTTACGTCTGATAACAACGTTGCAGAGGAAGTGAAGAGGAGAATATTTATTGCCAATAAATGTTACCATGGCTTAATTAGGCAACTAAGATCAGATAACGTCTCCAGAAAAACAAAAGGCCAAATATACAAAACCTTAATAAGACCGGTACTCACATACGGTTCAGAAACCTGGACACTCTCTAAAAAGGAGGAAACGTTATAAGCCACCTTTGAAAGAAAAATCTTGCGACACATATATAAGGGCACAAAAGAAAACGGGATTTGGCGGAGAAGGTATAACTTTGAACTATACAACATATACCAGGATCCGGATATCATAACATTCATTAAAATAGGAAGGCTACGTTGGATTGGACATGTGGAAAGAATGGAAGAAGGCGAAATACCAAACAAAATATTCAAACAAGTGCCAGTAGGAAAAAGAACAAGAGGAAGACCGAAGCTGAGATACGTAGAACAAATAGAAAATGATGTAACAACATTAAAAATTATAAACTGGAAAAAAAAAGCACGAAACAGGTCAGAATGGAGAAGAATCCTTGAACAGGCCAAGACCCAAAAAGGGTTGTCGAGCCAGTGATGATGATGAATAATGGGTTACTAAAATTATTAGACAACATCTACCCTCAGTTCATTGAAAAAATAATAAAAAACGTTGCACAAAGATTAAACGCAAAATATCCAAATTCCTAGATACAAATTCCTCCTCTGAATTAGACAGTGACCAAGTACAAGAATAAAAATTAATCATCATCATCATCATGGCTTATTCACTCCTTGCGGAGTATTTGCCGCCCTTTTGGGCTCTCTGATTCATTTATTGCGGAGAATCAGTCCGCTGTTGTTCTTTTTATTACTATAGCAGCGTGTGTGACTTGGCCCTGTCTACAATTTTCCTCCATTCTTTCCGATCCTCACAGCGCTCCTTCCAATTGTAGATTCTCAGCTTCTTTAGGTCTCCTAAGACTTGATCTCTCCATCTTGTTTTGGGTCTCCCCTTTGGTCTCTTTGTTGTTGGTCTCCATCCAGTTATTCGCTTTAGGGTAGAGTCTGGGTTAGCTCTTTCTGTGTGCCCCAGCCACCTGAGCCTTTGCGTCTTAACGAACTTGATTATGTCTTCACCCTCGGTGACTTTTTTATTTTCTTCATTGGTTAATCTTCTAAATTCGCCTACACTTATCCTCACTGGCCCCATTATTCGTCGAATAAAAATTAATACATGGAACAAAAATGTTAATTTTTCAGTGGAACATAAACGGTTATTATACACAACTAGAAATGTTTAAATTTAAACAATAACGATAACAATACTCGGAGACATTTGAAATAAACAAAAGACTAAAACAGGGAGATGCTCTTTCACCACAACTCTTTAACTTAGCTCTGGAGCACATAATCAGAAGTGCAAGAATCGAAAAACCGAATACAGTATTTCATCGAGAAGGACCAAACTTACTACTGGCATTTGCAGACGATATAGATCTAATAGGAAACACGCGATTAAGGATGAAGGAGACTTTCGTAAGGTTTGAGAAGGAAGCAGAGAAGATGGGGCTCCAAATCAACGAAAACAAGACGAAATATATGTATATGTGCCGCAATAACCAAAGCAGAGACAGAATCGGTCAGAACATTACCATCGATGACTTTAACTTTGAGCGCGTTGGAGAATTCAAGTATCTTGGAACAACAATAACTGAAGACAATAACGGATCACAAGAAATAAACAACAGGATTCAGGCCGGCAACAGATGTATTTTTGCCCTCCAAAACCTTATAAAATCAAAACAACTAACACGACGTACGAAGATACAGGTCTATAAAACATTCATACGACCCGTTGTGATGTATGGAAGCGAAACGTGGACGATAACAAAGGCAAATGAAGAGAGACTACGTGTTTGGGAAAGAAAAATCCTAAGGAAGATCTTTGGTCCGGTGCTTGATGAAGCATCAGGACAATATAGGATAAGAACTAATAAAGAGCTTGAAGAACTTTACCCAGACGCCAACATCATAAAAGAAATAAAGTTCAGAAGACTTCAATGGGCAGGACACCTCAGAAGACATTCTGACGAACGAACAGTAAGACTGGTGTGGGAGGAAGTCCCAACTGGAAGGAGACCACGCGGACGCCCTCGTCTCCGGTGGCGAGATAATATAGCAGGAGACCTAAGCACTATGGGCGTGGTGAATTGGATGGAGGTTGCTAAAGAGAGAAAACAGTGGAGGCATGTTGTCGAGTCGGCTAAAACCCACGAAGGGTTGTAACGCCACGGAGTAAGTAAGTAAGATTATAATAGGAGACCTAACTAGACACAATCCACTTTGAGGATCTAATAGATATAACAAAATGCGACACATAATGGAAACGGTCATTAGTAATACCAATATTACCCTACTTAATGATGGATCTCCAACAAGATTTAACTGTTTTACTATAAACACTAGTCGTATTGACTTATCTCTTGTAGACCCTTCTTAAGTACAAAACATAACTTGGGAAGCTAATACACAATTGTATGGAAGCGATTATTTTCCCATAGTGATACACTTCAAAAACCAACAAAATATTCAACCGCACACTAGATGGAATACAGAAATAGAGGATTATTTTTACAACTTAAAACCAAAGAAGAATAACAAAAATTTAATTATGATAAAAGCGATCACCTACCAATAAATGCACCAATACTATAAGAAGAGTTAAATGAATCTATAAATTCTATTAAAAACTCTGGTCCTAGTCCAGATGATATTTCTATTTTCCTTAAAAATTTGCCGAAAAATCGAACTGCCTATTTACTAAAGATATATAACAAAATATAGCTTCAATGAGTGTTTTCACATACTTGAAATAATATTTACACAATACCTATCCTTAAACCTGGTAAACAACGTTCAGACCCAAACTCCTACCGTCCAGTATAGTTAGGAAGTGCAATGAGCAAAGTGCTCGAATAATTAACCTACGCCTTATTTGGATAATCGAGCAAGGATCTGTTCTATCTAACAAACAATCCAACAAAAGTAAATGTATCAATTTGACCAGAAAACGTAATGTTAATAAGTAGTCCAGAACTTACGTACATCTTTAATCATCATTATCATCAATGGTGCTACAGCGTTATGAAAGAACCTCGGCCTTCCCAAGTCTATTATGCCCGGCAGTCCTATCCATTGCCAACCGATGCCAGTTTGCTGCGCCTATCTTTCTACCATCCTCATCTACACCATCCTTCCATCTGAGTTTTGTCCTACCCCTTTTTCTACTTCCCACGGGTTGTGACATAAGGATTCTTCTAGGAGAGTTGTTCTGCTGTGATCTTGCTAGGTGTTCTGCCCATCTTAGTCTTCCTATTCTTATAAGAGATACTACGTCTTTACCACCAACTATTTGTTTATATCTGTGGTATACCTCGTAGTTGTATCTCCTTCTCCAAACACCATTTTCACAGATGCCACCAAATATTCCTCTCAGGATCCTTCGTTCAAATAATAGCAGAAGGTCTTCGTCTGCCTTGGAGATGGTCTATGTCTCCGATTCATGTCAACACTGGCTGTATAAGGGTTTTGTATATAGTTTATTTTTGTTTCTTGGCTTAAGTTTCTACTTCTCATATGCCTACTCAATTCAAAATAGTACATCTTTAATACAAAACTAAAATATGTTGATTTTATCAAATTCCTTGGAATTAATTTAGACAAACATTTAAATTTTAAGCAACATATTATTATCTTCAAACATCTTGTCAACAATATTTGAAAATAATAAAAGTCCCACTATAAATATGAATCAGACTAGTATATAAAAGCCTTATTAGATAAAAAATCGATTACGGTTCAATAGTGTATGGGTCTACCAGTAAATCACTTTTAAAAAATTTGCAAACCATCCAAAATGCTGCTGTAATAATAGACTTAGGAGCTTTTTGTACCACACCCTCAAACAGCTTACTATGTTTAGTAGCAGAAATGCCTCTGGAATTAAGAAGACAATATCTTAGCCTAGCATATGCTGCACAAGTTTTAGCAAATAGTGAAAATCTCGTCAGAAACAATGTCTTGGCTTTTCGTTTCCACACAACATATCTTAACAAAAAAATAGTAATAATAGTAATAATATTGTCTTCCCTAAAATATACCAAACCATCCTCTTAACCGCTCCACCTTGGATGGTTTGAAAACTCTTTCCACTCGTTTAACAAAGACTAGTAATCAACTTAATGCTTACTCTATGTTTAAGCAATCAGAATTACCAACATATTTATACTTATGCCCAAAAATCAGAAAAAGGAGTGGGATGTGCCTTAATAACAACGACTACACTGCTTTATACAAAATCTTTGACATTTAACGCCAACTTAGATAGGTACCGAATAATATTGACAGATTCCTTAAGTTCCATGAGTAGCTTAGGCACCATTTACCCAACTCATTCATTGTTGCGATTCATAAAGAACCATTTTTGCGAACTTCAGCAAAATAATGAAATAATAGATGCTGCCACCTAATCTTCAGTTAACAACGAAGTCTTGGCAGAACGAACCTACATACAAGAAAGATTTTCATCACTGGATTAACTCGTTATTGAAAAAACGGTGGCTTTAAGAATGGAATCAATCTCAACAAAAACTACGAGACATAAAAGCAACAGTTACAAGATGGATGAATATGTGTAGCAAGAGGAAAGACCAAACTTTAATAAACAGACTAAGATTAGGACATACACGCTTAACACACGAATACTATATTACTGGAAGTGTTCATCCAATGTGCTCTAAGTGTTTTAACGTTAAGTATTTAAAAATGCTCTGCATATTCAAATGAAAGGAAAATGGTTTAACCTACCGATTACGATACGCGAATGTCTATTCGACTGTTTTAAGTTTTCTAAAATCAATAGGAATATACAACCAAATCTAAACATCAGTTGATGTACAAATAAATGTGTAATCTTCTATTAACCAATGTACTTAGTTTAACTCAGATTTATGTATGTAAAAATCTATGTATGTCAAAATCTATATATATATTATGTATCTCAAAATTTAAAAAAATGTAATACCAAGCGAGGCTAACAACCACTTAGGTTGATGCGCCTTAATTGTAAATAAAAAAAAAGTTTAACATATCATATCATTAACATACACCTTCACCTACTCAACCACATATCTTCACCTTTTCTTACTGCGTTTTTCTTTTTTATTACAACTCCTTTTACCCATCCACTTTCCCTCAGGGTTTGGTTTTCGGGTCTCTGGGGTCTTCAGCCTCTTGTAGTTTTCCCCCTTTCTCTTCACAATTACAACTAAACATCACACATCTTTAGTAAATTTGACAGATCCACCTTAAACACAATTACTCTTACAGTTTCACATATTCTCACAACACACCCCAAAAGCCTATTAAATTCACATACCTACCTAAACTCAAACTTTTAACTCATTCTTTTTTTTTATATTTCTCAGGCACCAAATGTTCCTTTTAACATATAGGGCCTTTTTGTTTTTCTTGAGCTATAACTGGAGCAATGTATGAACAATACCATACCAAACCACCTTTCAGCCATAAATCTTCTGTTGTTCTGGCATACTTGTCCACACACAAAAACAACCTACCTACCATCTTTATTTTTCACACATAACCAGTAATTCATGTTCATGTAATTATAACTTGAAAAATCTTTTATTTTTACCAGGTGCCAAATGTTGTTTTTGACATAGAGGGCCTTCCATGCTTAAGTTTTAAGTTAAGTACTACATGAACATCACATTACAATCACATTCTTGTCATATTTAAATTTCAGCTCAACAACAGATCTAAATACACCTTTTACTACATCACTCCTCATTAATAAATCTTATAGGACCCATCTTCCTACATGTGCCTTTTTTACCATTTTCTAGGTACCAAATTTTACACAACATACAGGGCCTTTTGATAAAATCTTCAGCTTAGAATAAATAAATCCACATGTATATTTGGTTGCCTATTGATCCTACAAAATTTCATAAACTCCAGTTTACCCACATTAATTTTTAAAAAAACCAATTTTTCAATGTTTCCAATATAGCTATATGATTAATTCACATTACAGACTACAACATTGATGGTTGATACTGTTACATTATTATAATTTTCATTTTTTTCAATTTTAAATAATGCTGGCATCTGTCATTTTTAGACAACTACCGTAAGTTACACTGCCTGCTCTGACACAAAATCCGTTCTAACATGTCAACAATGTCATTTTGATCAGTTTTTATCAACAGGTCCTCGAAGACACTTCGTCTCAGGACCATTTTACCTATGTAGGGTCATACGTCGGCATGTTACCAATTCCAACGGTAACTTAAACATCCTAATCTGTAACCATATATAATGTAAAACAACTGTAAATTTATAACATTTAAATGGTTTTGACCCATATATTTTGGTGGCTCATAGCATGTATACCTCGTAAGTATTAACCACATTTTGCTTTAACCTTAGTCAACATTTTAAATTCAACGTTCTTTTTAATTAAAGTGGTTATTTACTTTCAGGTTTACACTGATGATGGATTTAACAATCCGAAAACGTTTTGTAATGTAATTGTGATAGCCCGTTTGGGCATTTTATTATATACCTTTTATAAAGGATTTGAAATAAATTTGTTGTGATATATAGCCAGCTACAGGAACTTAGTTTCCTAGTGGATTTTTAACATATAACATGTCAAGGAATAAATAAATATAAATTTAGCTTATAATAACCAAGTAAAACAACCGATTAAAAAACCAATAAAATATTTTAAAACGATTTTTCTACAGGGTTTTGATAACTTATTTTCTGTCTACAACTGTTTCAAATAAAAAGTCCAATTTATCATCAACCTTTGCTCTTGTCCCTAAACGGGGTTGGCTTTAACAATTGTACTTCTCTATAGGTTTCTATTCTGGGTCATATGACATGTCCTGTCTAACTGTCCACAACGTCTTTTTGGATGTTCCTCTCTTCCTTTTTCCTGGAACCTGATATTCAGCGCCTTTCCAAATTAAGTATAATTCTTATTTCGACGTGTAACGTACCCTAACCATCTTAATCTATACTTTCCCATTTTTGCACTGATAGCTGCTACGACTAAACTTGCCCTAATATATTCATTTTTCATACACTGTTCTTGTTTCTTTTTGATTGCCCAGCGTTCAGTGCCATACATCATAGCTGGTCTCACTGCTGCCTCGTTAATTTACCTTTCAATTTCATAGGAATTTTTTCTGTCACACAATGCACCACTCGCCTCCTTCCAGTTCATCCAGCCAGCTTTTACTTTACTGCAGGCATCTGCATCCCCTTTTTAGAATAGAACCATTGTCCACGGTTACCACCCTATTTGTATTTATAACTCCATCTTTAAATGGACAGTCTAAATACTCAATTTTTGATCTACTCAATTTTAAGCCTTTGCTTTCCAGCCACCGTCACCACTGCTCCAGTCTTATTTTTAATTATCTTTTAGTATTCCTTACTAACACCACATCATCTGTATGTGTTTTTTTCTCTTATTTAATACTAATGAAAATAAATATGGATTTATTTTATATAACTAAAATGTTATATAAAGATTTTTTTATCAAACATCAACTTCGAGTTGTTTTCGGGGTTAACTATTTTCTCTACAACTTTTCAAAAACATTTCTTGGCTTATTTCAGATGCCCCTGAAGAAGCTCTAAAAATTGACATACTTAACAAAATTTAGCTTGTCCGTAAGATTTTTAAAGATTAAATCGCTGACGATTATACTATCAGGTGATATTGTGCAAACGATATTTATATATGAATATGCTAAAATAATGTAGTGCTTTTTGAAATCCAGGACAATAGTTGTATGAAAAAAATAATCTATTGATTACTAAACTATGTTATCATTAAGTATGTTTTGAGATTGTATAAAACCTAACAGAGATTAACAAAAACTATTAGTTTACTGCTAAAAATATAGACTTTTCGTATTGGTCAAAATGTATAAAACAGTTTTTATTTTAGGTCTCGTGAGTTGTTTTGTGGCACATATTCAATGTGAGGATAGAACAGCGTGTCTAGATACTTTACATCCGTAAGTAATGCTAAAGTCATTTTTCTGTGCTAGCCTAATTATAGTCTTATTAAATTAAATTCAAATGAATTAGAAACAAATGTATGTCTGTCACCCGCTGACGTTTACTTTTTGGAACCCTTTCTGGTAGATCCCTTGCACTTTCTATTTGGTGTTGCCAAAATTCTTTTAAAAATATGACAAATTATGTTCAATGTAATTTTTTTGATATATTTACATTAGTGTATGCATTTTTTTAATAACATTTTTCTATATTATTAGTTATCAAATCAAATATTCCAAATTACATGTCAACATATATCCTAAACAATAAAACAGATAGTATTTTATATATTTAAAAAATTTATAAAATATTTATGTAAATTTAAGATCAAATATAGAAAAAATGAAGAGATAGAATAACAAAATTAAAAATTATTCCCTTATACCTATATAAAACTACAAAACACAAACTTTGGCCATATTGGAATTCAGAGAAAAAGTTACGTTGCACATTCTTTACAAACAGTAGCTCCACAGTTGTCAAACATTGATATCTTACAAATATTACATAAATTCTTATTCCTTTATCATTTTTTCGTTGATAGAGCCTACATGTTTTCGTTCACGGTTTACATCGAGATGCACGTTTTTATCGATCATCGGTTTCCTTAGTATTCCAAGAGAATTGCAAATATTCGCAATTCTCTTGAATTCTATTTAAATGTCGTGCAACGATTTGTTTGCCGAGCAACTTTCCAAATTTTGCCCATCGTATTTTGTTTGCTTCTAAATAGCTTTGGTGTAATATACAGGGTGTCCCATAATTAATTAGACATTAGCTAATGGGTAACAGCTGACATCAAAATAAAGCGTTTGAGCTCAAATTGTTTAGGCAAAATGTTGGTAGTTTTCGTTTTACAGGGTGATTCATTAATATTTTTTTTATTATTTTTAGGGATATATTGAAAACTATTTAACTGATTGTGAAATTCGGTTTCTTCCTATTATTTAGTATTAATATGACATTCAATATAACATTCAATTCTGCATTAAAAAGGTATTTTTGTTTCAAATCAAAAGAGTACACCGTTTTCGAAATAAACATATTTTTAGAGACATGCATAAATTTAAAAAAAAAAATACAAAAACTTATGTAAATTGAAACATAATTCAAAAGATCTTAAATACCAGTGACTATTAAATGTATTAGTAGTAGATAATGTTTGCAAACAAAATGCATATGATGGAAACCTTTTTATTGAAAATTATTTTTATTAATCATTTCACACAGTAACAAATTAAAAAAAAATATATAAATTAAATTAAGTTAAACAATGAAGTGAATGGAAAACAATTGACAAAGTGAATAATTCAAAACGAAATGAAAAAAATTATAATAAGTGTTCAAAGTCTTCATTATTAGATAAACTACATAATCTAAATCTTTTGTGTAAGTTTTGTCTTATTTTAAATAATGAGTTTCTTTGGACCCTAATTACGATAACTCTCTCTGCAATATTTTGCCATAACTCAGGCAAGCAAGACAGTTGGATAGTTTTCAATATATCCCTAAAAATAACATAAAAAATAATAATTAATCACCATATAGAACGAAAACTAGCAACATTTTGCCTAACCAATTTGAGCTCCAAAGCTTTATTTTGATGTCAGCTACCACCCATTAGCTAATGTCCAATTAATTATGGGACACCCTTTATACGAGTTCATCTCCAGCGATATCGATGGACAAATAGTACTGTGTTGCAAAAAAGGGACAAGAAGCTGTGTGATATGAGTTTAACCAATTTGTCCAGAGTAATGAAACATATAGGTTTTCGATTTAAACAGACAAATAATAGACAATAATTGTGTGAACGCTCTAATGTTGTATCAACAACGTTGGCATTTTTAAGAAAAAAAAATGAACAATAAAACCTGTGGCAATCAAAGATAGGTTTTATTTTTAGACGAGACTTGGATTTTCGCAAAAGGATATATCCCAAAATCATCTTGGCTAGATGGCACCATGAAATGCTATTCCTCTAGCCATTCCAGTAATGGTAAAAAATTCATCATACTTCATGCCGGAAATAAAGGCAAGCTTAATTTTCTCATCCGCAAGGAGTGCACACGGAATTAGATTACTACGGAAAATATGGATGCAAATACTGTTAAAGAATGGTTTGAAGAGAATGCAAAGGTGTAAAGCCAACAAAATTCAAAACAAATTTGTCATTGACCAAATTGCTCTTAAATATGGCTAAAAAGTTCTTATACTTCCGCCCTACTAGTGCCACTACAATGCAGTGGCACTAGTAGGGCGGTGAAAAAATTACTATAATAACATTGCATCCAAAACAACAGGTGATGCTAACGTTTTTAGTTTATGAAAAGAATTGCTAGAACAGTACAGGCAGAACAATGGCAAAATTCTATTAAACACACGGAAAATCGAATCGTTCAGTCTTTCAAAGTAAGCAAGTTGTGAAAGCGGAATTGAAATGGAACTGGGCAGGCTATGTTGCGAGAATTCATGACTCACGATGGACTAGCAAATTTACAAATTGGAGGCCAAGAGCAACCAAACGTAGTAGAGGAAAACCACCTACACATTAGGCTGACGATATGAGGCGTATCACTACAAATTGGCAACAAAGAGCACAAAATCGTAGAGAATGGAGAAGTTTAAAGGAGGCCATGTCCAGCTTCTTCTTCTTCAAGTGTCCTGTCCGTTGCAAACGTTGGCTATTAACATGTCAATTCTAATCTTGTTTGCGGCGCTTCTGAATAGTTCGACCGATGTGAGCCCGAACCACTTCCGCAGATTTTGGAGACACGAGTGTCTTCTTGTGCCTGGCCCTCGCTTACTGTCTATTTTTCCCTGGACAATCAATTGCAGCAGACGGTACTTATCGTTTTTATTGTTCTGAAGCTATTTTCTTGTGGCATTTTAAATTAATTACTTCATCACTTCATTTGTGGAAATTGAAACGTCAATAAACGTATTTTTACCTTTAATTGCGGCTTATTCCTAGTTAAATAGGTACTTATCGTGTCTCAATATGTGGCCTAGATATTCAAGCTTTTTTGTTTAATTGTATTCACGATTTCTTTCTCCTTTCCGATTCTTTGGAGTACCTCTATGTTGGTGACATGTTCGGTCCAGGATATACGAAGAATGCGTCGGTACACTCACATTTCGAATGCTTCTTGTTTTCTCGTGAGCGTCTCCGTCAGCGTCCAGAGCCTCCACACCATACAGCAGGATTGGAAAAATGTAGCATTTAACTAGACGTAGTTTTAGGAGAAGAGACAAATCCTTGCTTATGAGGAGCTTTTTCATATTGCTAAATGCTGCTCTAGCTTGTTCTATTCTCACCTTAATTTCTTAATTTCCATTTCCAGCAGTGGACGTTATAAACGAATGCTATAAGCATCTCATTAATACAGGTTTATTCACAAATAGAGTTCTTCTTTTCACAATTATCTACAAATTAATTAAAAATCCCTGATACTGCTGTAGCACTCTTCTTTTGTACTAAACGTCATCGTTTTTAGGTTTAAAAACAGAGCCGTAGTGTATTATACCTAAAAAAGGCTTTTAATTCTATAATATTAAGGTCTTTCAGTTCCGGTTTATTAAACTGCTTATGGTTTTTTCTTAACACAGATAATTTTCGATTAGTATGTATACGAATTTCAGCAAACGAAGAAATATCACAAAATAATTTACATCTAAGAGAGCGGCGCCAAAACAAACAAAAATCAGAGACGAAGGATTAAATACATAATTCACGGAAGATTCATACAGAAAGAGAATATTAGAAAATATTTCTGGAAAGGAAATATTGGAAAACATCGAGGAAAGCTGAGAAAATCTCAAAATAAGATAATTAACGCAGCAACAGAATCATTTAGAGAGAAAAAAGAAACAAACACTATTATATAAAAATAAGAGCACCCCCTGGTTAACATGGGAAGTTAGGATAAAATGTGAAGAAAAGAAGAAAGTCTTTTTACAATAAAGAGCAAAACAAACACTACAGGCATACAGCCACTATAAACGAACTAGAAATGAAACAAATACTTTATATAAAAAATAATTAGAGGACAAATAAAAGAGATGAACAAACTATTAAAAACGAAATACATTCAGAAGGAAACATTTGTAGCATAGTTTCGATCTTTATTTGCTAAAGGTGACGAAAATGAACCACCAACACCAGAGCTGACGGCAAACGAAGAAATCGATATTGAGGAGAAAGAGGTAAAGGAATCATTAAGAAAATAAAAAGATAGAAGATCACCAGAAAAGGACAGAATACTGAACGAAGTTCTAAAGTAAAGAAGACGACTAGATCTGACCACAACTGACAACAACTACTAAAACTTATATGAAAAATAATAAAATTAAACAGAATGCCGCAAGAATAGAGATCAAGCACTCTAATACATCTCTTCAAAAAAGGAGACAAATCGAATCCGGAAAATTACAGAGTAATTAATTTATTAAACACAAGACTAAAATTAAAAACCAAAGTAATGTAATCCCACGAAAACGATGGGACGACAACTTACTGGAGGCAAATTAAAAAACAGACAGAGTCATGTCTACATAAAAAAAAGAATTTCAGCTACAGTTTTATTATCAATTAGACACCTCCATATTAACAAAGGCAATATACTTTTACCCAACTATGTAAAATCACCAAAAAGTCCTGAAAAATCCAAAATTATGTTATTTAAGAAGGGATGAGGGAGAGGGAGTAGCAGGGATGCATAATCTCGCCAACTCTGTTTAATATCTACTGCGAACACATTATGCGAAAGGTACTAGACGGATGGAAAGGCGGAATATCAGTAGAAGGTCAAAAAATCAATAACTTGAGATATGCTGATGACTCTTTAATAATCCCGGAAATAAAAAAAAATGGAAGACATAATGAGATGTCTGGAGGAAAAAAGCAAAACATATGAACTAAAGCTAAATAGGAGTAAGACAAAGATCATGATAGTAGACAGAGCTCGGAATAATCTTTAACACATTAAAGAAATGGGGGGCTTTGAAGTAGTAAATAGTTTTATATACCTGGGGTCCTTTATAAAAAATGACGGAGAGTGTAACAGAGAGAGACGTAGAAGGATAACTATTGCTAGAACAGCTATGATGAAACTGGGAGCAATTTGGAAAAATTCTAGCATAATAATACACAAACAACTAGCTGGTTAGGTCGCAAATTTTTCCCATAGCCAAATATACATCCCAAACGTGGGCCTTAAAGAAAGTGGATAAAAATAAACTGGACACTTTTGTAGAAGATTTTGTAGAACATAGATTACTTAAACAAATACAACAGAGATATTTGCAGTATTTTGTACACATTGCTAAAAGAACGGGTACGATGGAAAAACTGATTGTCGAGGGTAGAGTTGAAGGAAACAGACCTAGGGGAAGATCTCCAAGCCGTTGGGTAGATCAAACAAAAACATTGATTAACCAAGGGTTACATGAAGCCGAACAACTAGCCCAGGACAAAGAAGGATGGAGGGAAATCGTGAAAAAACTATAAAAGCATGATGGTATCACCACATTCCAAAAGGGATTAGGACTAAGAAGGAGGATCTGTTCGTCTATGTTCTGGTTCTCTATACAAAAAATTCTGGGGTCCACTTAAATTTATTTTTGTCGTAATAACTCCTTCCATTTTTTTAACTTCTTTATAACTTTTAAAATCGGATTTGTCATTTAAGTCACTACTAGCTCCCTTACTATCATCTTTCAATACCGAATGTGTCATGCTCAATTTCAATGTCAACTAAAGAGCTACCTGATATTTTTAGGTACGGTTGCACAATTTTTTATCCTGTGCTCATTTTGGACTATGAATGCTTAAATAATAAAGTTGTATTGCAATATAATTTTTGAATTTAATTATATACCAAACGATCAACATTTCAATATTTTCAAATTTATTTTTTCAGAGGATACCTGCGGTATGACGAAAAATTTTCACAAGATTTTTTTGAACCGATACATGTACGCTACCCTCCCAGTAGTTTCTTTAATTCGAAGATTACATGTATAGTGGTATGTATTGTTTAACAAATTATTACTAAATTTTTTTATCAATTACCTTATACCTTATAGAGTGAGAGTTGATTGTCCAATCCCCAGTATATTGCCTTAACCCTTTAACTATAAATTAGTTTATTGTTAAACATAACATAAAAGACTCCATAGAGGTATTCTAGGAAGAAAGAAAGAAGAAAGAAATAAAAAGGGTTTCTATAACATAATGAAGAAAGAGAGAAATCGAACCATAAAACGAAGAGAAATTATAACATTGAAAAACTTAAAGAAGTAGAAATAAAAAATAAATGTGAAGAAGAAATAAGTATAATTCTATAACAATGTGACCAAAAATTACAGACAGATCAAGCCTGGGAACAAATTAAATCTGCCGTAGGAAAAGCTAGAGAGAAAATAGTTAAGTGCGACTCCAAAAGAAGTACAAAAAAAGATTGGTTTGACGAAGAGTGTCATTCGATAGCAAAGGAAAAAAAGAAGATCAGACAACAAATATTAACAGATAATAGAGAGTATAAAAAACAAGAATATAGAATAATTCGAGGAAGATTGAAAGCTCTGTGTTGAAGGAAAAAGAGAAACCACAGTGAGTTGAATTTTAAAGAGATAGAAGAGAAGTTTAAAAACAAATGGTGAGGTCGTTCTATCAAGAAGTTAAAAATATGGAAAAAGGTTAACAAAGCTACTGTAATTATACTAAAGGTAAAAACGGATATTTAGTTAGCGATCCGGCAGAAATAATGACGGAAAGGAAAACACCTTTTGAAGAATTATTAAATGGTGAGGTGGACCACGAAGCAGTAGACAACTGGACGTTTGGAGAAGATGCGATAGTTGAAAGGCAGCCTACAGAGGACGAGGTGGGGACGGCAATACAAGAAATGAAAAATAGCAGAAGTCCTGGTAAAAATGACATATGCATAGAAATGATCAAGTTTGGTGGAGAACAATTACAAAGAAAAATATATCAGCTACGGATGTACGGAAAAAGTAAATAATGCCATCGGAGTGGTATGAGGTCCGCATATGCCCTCTGCATAAAAAAGGAGACAAACTATATACAAAAGTAGTTTGACTACTATAGAGGTATAGCCTTACTAGACACGGTATACAAAATCCTGGCAAGAAAATTGAGAAATAAACTGAATTGCTACACGGAAAGATTTTTACATGAATATCAGGCCGGCTTTAGAAAGAACAGATCTACTGTAGACCAAATCTTCTCATTAAAGGAGATACAAACGACTTGTTATGAAGGTAAAGTTTCTGTGCATGTTTTATTTGTGGATTTTGGACAATCATATGATAGAGTCGATGGAGTCAAGATGTATCGAGCTATGGAACATTTGGGTATACCAAAGAAAATGATCCGCCTAGTAAAAATGACATTAAATAACTCTAAGTGTGAAATTGCTTGGCAGGGTCACATATCAGATCAATTTACGGTTGCAGAAGGCTTAAGACAGCGAGATCCTTTATCCATTACATTATTCAACTTAGTGTTAGAAATTGTTATCAGAAAATGCAACATGAAGATGGAAGGAACAATCATGAAAAATGAGCACCAGTGCTCAGACAGAAGGGAAAAAAAGAAGACTTTAGTGTAAAGCCTGTAAGTGGTAAAAGCTATAGTTTTAAAAGGGTGGACAAATTTGAATGCTTGGGTGTAGTTTTCGATGAAAATGGAAAAGAAAAATGGAAGCTTGAATCCAGAATAGCAAAAGGGAATAAAAAATTACGTAGTTTAAGAGCCCTACTGATGTCAAAATACGTTTCTAGATAAGGTAAACTCAGAATAGATAAAACAGTAATTCGACAAACAGTAACGTATGCTGGTGAGACATGGATATTAAATAAGAAGGAAGAGGATACTCTGGAAAGATGGGAAAGGAAAATATAAACAAGCATATTCGAAGGACGGAAGACAGAAGAGGGTTGGGAGAGAAGAACCAACAATGAATTAATGGCTTTATACAAAGAACCTACCATTACCAAGTTCGTCAAGTCACAAAGAATCAGATGGTTGGGATATGTGGAAAGAATGACAGCAAACAGAATACTTAAACTAGTAATAACCAGAAAACTTATCGCCTCCAAAAAAAGAGGTAGACCCAGAACGAGGTGGATTAGTAAAGTGGAGGAAGACCTTAAACACGTGAAGGTGAGGGACTGGAAAAGAAAAAGCACAAAATAGAAGCGAATGGAGAAATATTGTCCACCAGGACAATATCGTCCTTCAGAGTAGTTAAAAATGTTGTATAGACCTATTTAAGTTAAAGTTTTGTTTAAAATAATTGTATTTAGTGAATATTAGAATTATGTGTAAAAAAATGCCCTAGGCCTTAACGGCCTGTTGTGCGTAAAAATAAATAAATATAACATAATGGAAGTGTGCAAGATGCGCTGGACGGATTCAGTTCAGTGGACAGTCGGGTACCAAAAAATTTATTACAGACTTCTTTTTCCGACTGACGCCATGCCATTTCTTTTCTACCGACGCTCCTACGGCCACCTATTTTTTCTTCAATTATTTTGATCAGTTTTGCGTTTTATATTTGTCATTTTTCATTATTTTGCCAGTATGAGGTATTTTTTCCTTAATCGTTGTTATTAACTCTATCCCTCTATTTAAATTGTATATGTATTACCTTTTGAGCTGAAAGAACTGATCGGAAGTATCCTTGATATTCCCGAAAATAAGGCTAACGGAGAAGAAAAGCTTGAAATAAGAAAATATTGCTACATTTGTCGATCCAAATTAAGAAAAAAGACTGCATATTTATGCACAATGTGTCAAAAACCCTTATGTTTGCAATGTTCTCGAAAAATTTGTATAAATTGTATCACGGTAGAATAGATTTTTGACGTTTTTTGTGATTTGTAGGTTTTGTGCAGAATTGCATAATATGTTGTTTTTAACAAGGTTAGCAAATTCAGAAGCAAACTGAAAGTGCAAACTGACATCAGCCAGAAACAATTAAGTTTTATTATAATATTCTGTTCAAAAACCACATCAGGCGGATAGACTATCGTATTCACAGGCTACGAAAATTTCAGTATAACTTATGTATGTTGTAGTTCGTTTTATTATTAAGGCCTAAAAATGGATAGTTGATGATTATATCTCTCCCATCATATTCAGCACGACTTGGCCATCATACTTTCATTACAACCAAAATTCAGTATTACTTCATACCTGCTTACTTTTTTTCCGTACAAGCCAGGATCTCTGTCAGTTAATGTATTGCTTCTATATCCTGCTACTAAACTACTTAGAAAGACAGAAAAAGCTTGCAGAACAGATTAAATTAAAACTGAAATAGTGACACACTTTGAATGAAAATAACGATTTTTTTAAAATACAAGAAGAGGCACAGTGAATACCAAACCAATTAAAAAGAATATTACCGATACATAAAAAAGATATGCAAAGCCATTTACTTTTCAATAACAAGCTTTAAGGTTTATAAAAGAATACTGGAGAATACAAAATAAATTGGATGAACAAACCTCATGTAAAACTGGTAACCAAACAATGATAAAATACATATTCTGAAAAACATAGAAAGTAAACTGGAATCTAGAGCAGAAGTTGATATTTATAGATTTAAAGGTTGCGTTTGACATAGTTAGGCAGAAGGAGCATTCGATACCATCCCAACACAGATAATTGAATATTCTGGAGGTAAATGATATAATTCTAATAACGGATTTAAAAGCAAACATGTTAGCTAAAATATCATGTTAGCAAACCTGTTAGCTACATGTTATCCCTAGAATGAAGTATCGCAAACTAAAATGCATTGTAAACGTAACTTTGTAATCAATTGGCTGGTTATAACCGCCAAGTTAAACCGTAAGCAAAAAAAACCGGTATAACCAAAAACCGGTATTTTGTCAAAAACCTCCATCCCTACTTTTGATTCGTTATAGGTTGTGCACTTGATATTTGAATGAGTTTTTTCGTAATATACAGTTTTAGTGTCCACATCTCACCTTTATATGATAGAATAGATTAAACGTACAATTTACTCTAATTCGCAAATCTAAGCTTAGATTTCTGTTGAAGATAAGATGTATCCGTATAGCCTATCTAGCCTGTTTAGAAATGTGTCTCTTTTATTTCTACATCTGGATCCCACTTGTCATTAAGTTCTATTACCAACTTGCGTTTGTTAGACGCTCTTCAGCTAAATATGACAGTTTCCATCGTGAATGAGTGACTTTTGGATAAAAGTTGTGTACTTGTTTTAGTATCTAAGGTATATTTAGTAACGTCTTTTTCCTTGAATATTTTCAAATAAATTAATTGTTTCCTCAAAAGCTAATATCCGTTTTTTGAAATTGACTAATATTTTAGTTACATTTGATACATTTGATAATAAGAGTCTTTCACTTAGAGTATTTAGTCTACGAACTTGAATTTGTGTATTGTTTACAGTGATTACAGGATGACAGTTGATGTTTACAGGATATCCAAAACACAAAGAGCAATGGAAAGACAGATGCTGGGTATCGGTCTTAAAGACAGGAAAAGAAACTCATGGATCAGAGAAAAAACAAAGGTGAACGATGTATCAAGACACGTTGCAAAACTTAAATGGAACTTCGCCGGTAACACTCTCCGGCAAAAAGATGAAAAATAGAATAAGCGAGTTCTACACTGGAAACCATGGGAAAAGAAAAGAAAAAGAGGAAGGCCACGGATGAGATGGACTGACGACCTTAAGAGAACGGCAGGAAAGGACTGGATGCAGATCGCCCAAAATAGAGAATATTGGAGATTAAAAGGGGAGGCCTAAGCCCAAGAATAAGCGTTTAAGTTTGATTAGATTACTGATGAAACCTTCATTGTTTGAAAGAAATTCATCTGCGACCCGTTTGCTTGAGAAATAAATACAGATACGATTGTCATTGATTACCATAATGCGTTCGATACAGTAAAACACGATAAGCTAATGGAAATATTATCAAATATTGGAATAGACAGCTGTGATCTAAAAATTATCAGCAATTTTTACTGATAATTTTAGTAGAGAAAAATGGTCTATCCGTACAGAGGCAGCAGAATCCTATGATATAAAATCAAACGTGGGATTAAACAGGGATGTATATTATCCCCCTACTGTTTAACATATACTCTGAGGAAATATTTCAAAAAGAATATAGAGGATGTTAATGCAAGAATTCGAATTAACGGAGAATGTATCAATAATATCACATAAGCGGATGACACGGTAAAATTCGCTGACAGTTAGGAAGCCCTCCAGGAATTAATAAATAGAATCACAGAAATTAGTCATACATATGGACATTTACTGAATATTAAACAACAAAATATATGATGATCTTTAAGAAAGAACAGCAAATTGAAAGAATTATGATGGTCGCTAACATACGAAACCGATAGACACTACAAGAAGAAGCAGCGAATTAATAATTTAATTTTTATTCAACATTTTTCTATCCTAAATAAGGACTAAGGTACCGCTTTAGCTTTTGGTAATTAGCTTTGATCCTAAAAACCTTAATAAATGTCTGGAATAATTTATTTACTGTGCTTCTGGGATACTGTGAGTACGGATTACTTTAATAATAGTAAAATATGTACACAGATTTTGTTTCTTTAATGCATAATGAACTAACACTGCATGTTGGTGTAGTGTAAGAAATTTCATGATTTTATATACTATTTAAATTTGATAATTTGTCAGGATCGATGAAATAGAGTGTATGCTTATTCGATATCAGTGCGTGACTCATTCTGTGGAAATGACGTTCTTCTTTTTCTTCTTCCTCTCAATAAGCAATTCTGGTTGTTTATTGCCGGATTAATACCTCAATAGAAGGTCGTGACTCTACCTTTTGAGCGGTCGTCCGATACTTTTTTTGCCGATTTTTGACTTATCTCTTGCTATTTTGACGACAGGAGTCTCCTCCATTCTGTTGATGTGGTTTGTCCATTGTTTTTCAGTAGCGTTTGCGTTGTGGCTGTATTGGGTCTTGTTTCTAAGGCATATGTCGTTATTGGTCTATTATAAATTTTTGACTTGGTATCTTGGTGTTAATTAGTGTATGTTGCGCCATATAGTGTTATTAAGGTATCTTGACAGTCTATTTGCTTTTTGTACCCCTCACTTATAGGTGATAAGGTATATCTATCAATAGAGAAGTTTTGAATAACTTACGTTTTACAGACGATACATTAATAACTACGGATAACAACAATGATTTACAGAATTTAATGCAACGCCTTAATGAACGCTGTCATGAGTACGGACTGAAGATAAATTTAAAGAAAACTAAATTCATGATCATGACTAAATCTGCACATGCAAATATCCAATTGACTATTAAAGATACTGCAATTAAGAGTGTTAATAAATATAGACACTTAGGAACATGGATAACATCAGATGTAGACCAAACCAAAGAAATTAAGACACGTATTAAAATAGCACGTACGTCATTTATTAAACTTAAAAAGTTTCTTTGTTGTCGGGATATAAGGTTAGAACTACGCCTGAGAATGCTTCGATGTTACGTGTTCTCTACTCTTCTTTATGGTTTGGAAGCTTGGACACCAGAACAAGTTCAACTGAATAAGTTGGCCGCCTTTGAATTTTGGTGTTACAGAAGAATCCTACGAATATCATGGATACAAAGAATGTCGAACATGGAAGTAACTAGAATAATAGGAAATGAGGCGGAAATAATATTAACTATTAAAAGACGAAAACTTGAGTACTTGGGACATGTGACGAGAGGGCAAAAATACGCATTATTACAACTTATTATGCAGGGCAAAATCCGAGGAAAGCGAAATGTGGGAAGACGAAGAATATCCTGGCTTAAGAACTTAAGGGAATGGTTTAAATGCAGTAGTGCAGAACTTTTTAGAGCGGCAGTCAACAGAATCCGCATAGCCATGGTGATTTCCAACTTTCGATAGAAGATGGAACTTAAAGAAGAAGACCCCTAACTTCTTTGGCCAAGTCTCCATAGCTGGACAGTGTAATTCCTAGGTATTTTATTTCCATTACTTGTTCAGTACTGATGCCATCAATTTCTATTTTACATCCGGTTCGTTCTTTGCTGATTACTATTGTTTTAGTCTTCTGAGATGAGATTGTAAATTCTTTTGCTCTTATGTTTAATCTGTGGACCAGTCTTTTCAGAGACGTTGTTGTGTTATATTATTAAGTGTTGCTTGTTTAGAACCCAAAAAAATGGTATCTATTCATTCTAGAATTTTGAAACAGGTTTGTATGTTGCTATCTGTCAAAGCTACATATACGATTTCCAAATATTAGCATAACATAATATTAATAATTTACTATATTACTATATCTATATCGTTGCTCAGTCAAGTATACAAACTATTTATGAGAATTATTAATAACCGGTTAACCTAAAAAATGGATAATTACCAACCGGTTGAATAGGTTGGCTTCCGCAAAGGATATAGTACATGAGACCATCTGCTGACAATGAGAACATTGATAGAGAAGGCAAATGAATACCAACTACCCGTATTTCTTACGACAAGGAGACGTAATATCGCCAAAGCTTTTCAACCTAGCCCTAGAAGACGTCTTCAAAACTACAAATTGTTCAACCTATGGCAGTAACGTTAATGGCAACAAGTTAAACCACCTCAGATTCGCTGACTACATAGTGATTATATCGAGCACATTCGAGGAACTGCAAATTATTTTGGGGGAACTAGCAGCCACCTACCAATATGGCCTAAAAATGAATATGAAAAAAAAAACAAAAATAATGACAAACACAGAAGACCCCAGACATATAACTATAAACGGCAGTAAGATAGAACAAATCCAGGAGTATATCTACCTAAGCCAGATCCTGTGACTTGACAAAGGGAACCAAAGTGCGGAAATTACTAGAAGAGCAAAGTGTTCAACCAATGCATCCTTCCTATCATGACATATGGATGTCGAACCTGGACCGTAACCAAAGCAAACATGAATAAACTAGCCACAAAACAAAGAACAATGGAAAGAGCAATGTTAGGTATACGACTGTCAGATAAAAAGAGGAACGAGTGGGTAAGATGCAAAACAAAAGTCGAGGACCTAACAATAAAAAAAAAGTCGAGGACCTAACAATAAAAATTGCAAAACTTAAATGGAGCTTCGCGGGCCACACTGCTAGACAGAAAGACCAACGTTGGAATACTATACTAAAACATTTTTTAATTGAAGGTGATTACTTTGCAACATCGCACTTAACTAAGCCCTTAACGATAACATTTCAACGAAATCATATTTCACTTATCAATTTTGCAGAGGCGTACCAAAAAAAATTTATTATTTATTTAAACACATAAGTAATTAATTCAATCTAAGACCGATATAGTTATTAAATTATCATGCCAGCGTGCATAGCGGCGAAATATGACAAAATTGGACCTATCTTTTACGCATAAATTTTATCAAAAATGGGTGCAAATACATGTTGCGTATTTAATTATGCAAATAATAGCAAAAATAGTGAGTCTAGTTTTTATAGGTTTCTAAAGATTACATATAAATTCGAGAAAAGAAAAAGATGGTTTCGTGCTATTAATATGAAAAAGTAAATATCACATAATTTCATTTTTATGCAATTAAAGTAGGAAAAATTTAAATAAATAACCTTAAATGATATTTCATAAGGTTTCAAGCTAACAGCAGCCTGCCTGATGACTTTAGCTTTTATATCATAACTTTTACTACTATTGTTTTTAACTATATGCTCTTCCACATGAAAATCTTGATTTGTCAGTAATAGATTTTTCCCTATCTTTTCCGTTTGGGGTTGCAAAGATAAATTATGATTTTTATATAAATTATAATATTATGATGAATATGATAAATTATGAGGAATTTTTAGAAACCTAGTTTTAATTACTACATTTATTTTGTACATAAACTGAAAAATATAATTAAAAAACTAGTTATTCATAATTGTCAATTTCTTATATATTTAACATATTTTTAACCTCAAATTGGGAGGTCCAAAACTCTCAGATGAAGGCAATAGGTCAGTCAAGCACGGAGTGAATAGTTGTTTAACAAAATAAAGGAAAATTTTATATAGAGTACCTAATACAGTACTTCAAAAAACAGAAATCTTTGCAAAATACTTATTTTTTTAGTAGACTAAACAATCTGAAATTTTAACATACGATCCCGTCGTTGCACTTTATTCTTTATTTATAGAATTAATTATTAAATTAAGATAGCTTAATGCCTTTATTTTGAATGTGAAGAATTTTAAATTTGTCATTAAAAGAATGATTATGATCTAGAAAGTGAAGTGCGTATGTGGAATCTGTTTTTCTATTATTGAAAGCCCTTTTATGTTCTGCTAATCATTTATTAAAGTTTCTACCAGTTTGCCCGATGTAAGTTTTTGGGTAGTCGCCACATTGAAGTTTGTACACAGCACTATTTAAGTGGTTTTTTTTATTTTGGTTCTTGTTATTCAAACTTCAATGTTCAAACTTCAAACTTCTTATTGTACAAACTTCAATGTGGCGACTGCCCAATATGCCCAATGTGGCGACTGCTCGAAATATGAAATAAAGATGGCACTAACTACTAAAGAGTTAATAGCTTTGTTAGAAGAATACTCAGATTGTGAAAATGCTGACTCACTTAAAGTGTTTTATTTGCAGCCGAGATTAGATAAGAATGTGTCTTATGTAAAAGACATTGATGATAATATTATTTGTGAAGAATCAATAAAATCGGATATTGCAAGTACATATGAAATACAAGTGATTGGTAATTCTGATTATCATATTCCTCTGAACCACAGATAAAACGTCCAAAGAAAAAACCAGTCAAAAATAGTAGATCCAAATTTGTTCTTAAGTTGTAACAACATATACTTCTTCGTGCTGCTTTGCGCTCAGTAGTAATTCAACATCAGTCTGATTGATATTTAGACAATATAAAAGCCAACAATGGAGTCAAGTAATATATTGAAGTTTTTTCACTCTTTTTTGATAAAGAAGCATTCTATATTTAGATAGCATTTCTATCCTGTACATAGAAGCATTTGATAAAGAAGATTGAGAGCATTCTATACTTTTGAACAACCGTCACGATTTTGAAATAAATAACATAGATTCGTATATTATCTGGTTCACACTCTGCTTCAAGTTGATATACATTGGTCAAAAGATGAAGATAAAGAAGTGCACATTATTAGAGAAAGCATGAGCCGATATAGATTTATATTTATAATTTATAATAGTGAAGAATCGCTACATCAATGTCAAGCTTCGTACATGTACATCAATCTAAATTTGCTTTACCACATTTGACAATTGGTCACATCACAAAAAGAGACGATAGTGCAAGAATGTAGGATATGCAAAAAAACTACTATTTATTTATCTAAAAGGTGTAGAATGCATCTACACCCCGAATGTTTTGAAAATTTTCACCTTACAATTTAATTTACATTTAAGATGCAATATGTTCCTGTATTAAAAATTGTACAGTTTTCCTTGAAAATGAGAAAAAAAATCTTTTTTCTTGTAAATTGCAATCCTTTTTTAATATATGTGTTTTTATTCCAATCTAATAAATTAATTGACAAATTTCTCTTTGTATACTGACCGATCGTTAACGGGTTAATACTATACAAAGAATAAATTTGCCGCAAATTTACTTTACTTACCTCAAAACTATTTTAAAGTTAATAATAAAGTCTATTTAATAAATATATTCCCACGAAATAGAAAACGCTACGCCTATGCACATTAGAATTTGGAATGAATAAACATAAACTAAAATATCATATTTCACTCATTAACATTCTTTCTAAGAACGTAAATATATATAGACCAGCAAAATATTGATATGTTTGCGGATGTTTTAAACTATTCAATAAACTTGTCTCACTACACACTTGTGAACCGCACCAATTTATATTGTTACGGGGGAAAATATTATGAGGACTATATTACTTTTTCGCTTATTTACATGGGCGAAGTATACGCAATAAAAATGACCCCTGTAAGAATTTACTACTGACATTTTACATGGTTGCCGCTACCATTTAGTTCAATTTGTAGAATAGTCACCTTTAATTGAAATCTGTCCGACTTTACAATACAACATTGGAGACCTTACGAAAGTAAACGATCAAGAGGAAGACCACAGATGAGATGGGTTGATGACATTAAAAGAATAGCCGGAACAAATTGGAAATATGTTGCTCAGGATAGAGACCGATGGAAGGAGTTGGGAGAGGCCTATGTCCAAACATGGACTACAGAAGGCTAAGAAGAAGAAGATAATACTAATAATAATAATTTACTATAATTTGAGTCGTACTTAACGCTTCTAGTAAACTCCTTTAAAAAATCTTAAATGAAAATTGAAAGAACGAATACCTCACCACATTGACTTAATCAGTGTATTTATTTAATTTCGAAAATACATTATTATTTGTTTTCTTTTTTCTGTTTCAGATAACAGACCTTAACAGAGGCAATAGCCAACCAATAATTACTCAAGGAGTTGGATTTACGTATGTGGAAATTGATATTACTCCTGGTTTGCTAGAAAAATTACACTACGAAATTCAAGTTTACACTCAACTAGCACCGCCTACATCCGTTTAAGTTAATTTATAAAATATGTTTTACAACAATATCGCCGATAGTATTTACTCAATATGATATTTATTGAAATACAAAAAAAAAAGTTTAACATTCTTTTTAATTTCCTCTCTTTGTAGTCCTTTTTCTAAAATCAATTTTTATTTTGCTTGGTTAGTTACTGTTAACTTTAATTTCAATTCAGCTTTTTTACCGTGAGGAAAAAATAGGGAGATACAATTTTGTATGTAAGAAGATCTAACCATTAAGAACATCTATTATTATATACATCATTCGTCTAATTGACTTGATTTTCTTCAATATTATTCAAAAACTAACCAAAGAATTAGTCAATACATATTTAAGCAAGATTTAAAAAAGTGCAAAGTTACAGTAAAGCATAAAACTTCTTATGTAAAATGGCATTTCTTTAAATCTTGGAATTTAAAATCTTAAAATCGCTGCGCCCACTTAATGCGCAGTAAAATTATCAGAAATTTATTATTCGAAGTAAATATTTAGACCTGCATACTTGGGTTGGTACAGTCTGCGACAGAGTTGTCTTGAATAACAGTGACAGTGATGTGAAATCGGACATAAATCAAAATTGAATCGAAAAGTTTTGTCCGGGAAAAGCCGAGAAATTATAGCCAATGTAGTAACGAAAATTAGCTCAGATGGTTAAAAAAAAGACCAGGTAGTAAAAAGTTAATTATTTGCAAAGACTTTACAAAGGAATCGTTGCTCAATTCGGTAGCTTCATTGAGGATTCTAAGGATATAACTGATTGAAAAATAACAGATCAAAGACAGATGGGTAAATGGTAGATAACAATTAGATAACGAAATATAAATACAAACACTATATTTATATAACTATATCGCACACTTAGTTCAATATTGCCACAACTCCAAAACACACTAATTTCGAGAAAGGAGCAATACGTTCTGTAGCAAAACGAGTTATGCCTTGTAAATAATTTATTTTTAGAATGACTGGCTTCAAAATTACAATTTAGTTAGCAAATTATACATTTATTCACTGGATCTTATTACAATTTATTAAAAATAAAACGTTAATTGTATTTTGATAGTTATGGCGATATTGCATTGTGAAGAAAGTCATTTATAAAACGATAAATAGGAGATACGGCGGCAACATAATAAAAAAAATCAACTAGTTCTTACAAAAAATATTTTTATTATTATTACAAGTGTGTATGAACATTTTTTTAAATTACATACTATTAACCAAGTCCTTATAAAAATTGTGATGAACAGGTAATATTAAGTTTTTATTGCACAGTTCCAAAAGGTGTTGCTTGGTTTTTGCGGATATCGATGGAGGCTTTATGTACGGCTTTTTTAAATCGATTACTGCTTCCACATTTGCTGAACGCCCCCTTGTCGATGCTTTAAAATGGACCTGTTAGAACTCATCGGCATTATAATCTGTTTTATAGAAGAAAGATCCACGATTGCTTTTGACAACTTTAATAACTTGGATATCATTCCAGACTACCTTTTCATCTTTTGTATTCTTTGTAAAATTTCCTCCAATTTTTGAATTGAGATCTTTAAAGTCATAAAAGTCTTCTGTTGACATTTCTTTTACATTGTAAGGATTTCTCTCTTTTTTTGCAGATCTTATGATGACAGGCCATTGTGCAGGAACATAAATGGGACCTGTTTTAAGTATTTTCTTCTTTTGCCTCTCAATAGTTCCGTGCATGGCGTCCCCTTCATTTTGGATATGTCCTAGTGTTAAAAATTTATGTGTGATTGATTTAACATTAATTTTTCCAATTGCATAGAGATACATGGTAACTATTTTTACAAATTTATTTTTATTTTGCCCAACACAATTGTCGCTGTAAAATATAAAGTCTTTATCATTACAATGATTTGAAAGATAATCAAACAGACACGTAGCTATTTCGTTTGAGCCGCGGTTAGCAATAGCCTCGTGCCAAAAGTAACAGTAACCAGACTTTTGCAATATCTGAAAAATTGTAAAGTTGAAGCAGTACAGGCGGCATTTATAGTAGAAGCTTGAAACATCTCCACAAGGTGTAAGAAGGATCGCCTGCAAATCAAAACAAGCTACCAATACTTGAGAATCATCTTATGCTCTTGCTAGATCTTGTGCTTTTTCTTCTCTGCTTCTAATTTTATTATGGATATGTTTATTATAAGTTTGATGAAGAGTAGCTTGCTGTTCAGCAGAAGAATTTTTATATGATTCACAAATTGCGCACTGATCTTTTTTTGGCTGAAAGAAAGTTATGTTAAACTCAGTTTTGAAAATATGCTCGTAAGTGCATTTTTTAGACACAGGTCTTCCTTCACTCTCTTCCTGTAGTTTGTAGGAGCGATACATTTGAGCTAAAGTAAGTAAACCATCTATGTATTCCTTTGTAGTTTGTGCTCTAAGATAATGTGATTCTACCCTTTGGAAAGAATTTATGTGTTCTCTTATTTTATTTTTTACCAGTCCAGTAACCGTTTCTCGTTTCATAAAAATATACCTGCTCTATGTAATCATCTTGGCGAGGGTCTGTATGTAGATTTTCTTGATCTTCAAATGTATTTGCGGTATGATTTGATTGCACGGGTAACGCAACCAGAGTAAGCTAAAAAATTACATACATTAAGTAAAACCTCACTGTGATTTTTGTTGAAATACAAACCTCCGTCAACACAAAGGAGATGTCATTCATAACCTCAGAAACCTCTGAATTGTCTCTCCGATTCTCATCATCTTTAAGATAGCTTTGGAAAGCTAGTCCAAGCATTTTTCTTGCCCTTGACATCGTGTTTGATAATAAAGTTAATAATAATATCACTATACACTGTTTTCAGACTTTAAATCAAATAGTTGTACACTAAAAACATGGATACCTCGTGCATAAATAATTGAGAACTGATAAAATCGTACCACTAATCTAACAATTTTTGCAGTTGTGGCCGTATTGAATTACATTGGTTGTATTGTGGCGGAGTGTATTATCGCCACATCTCCTAGTTATGTCCATATTGCATTTCAAAACCCTACAGTGTAAAACCGAAATATCTTACTTTATACTTATCCAAGACAATATTTCAGTTAAGGTTGTATTGCATTAGATGGGGTATCATATATGCAACCTTTTAAAAGCCTCAACTCAAAATTGGAATTTTTGGAGTTGTGGCAGTATTGAACTAGATGTACGATATATATATATATATATATATATATATATATATATATATATATATATAACCACATTTATATAAATAAACACTAAATATAGCAGAACTGCAAAATTTAATAAGTTTTGACTTTTGACTTCTAACGGAGTTAAGATTGTCAAAAAACGTATTTAAGAATTAATAATGTAAAACTACCAAAGTCGATATAATTATGTATGAGCTGTACCTAAATCCTCAAAAAAAATACGCAAAAAACTATATCGTTAATAAGATATAATTTAAAATAAAATAGTACCTAACTCTAAAAAAATGTGTTTATTAGGTCTTCAAAAAAATTAAACACACAGTTAATAACTTCAAAAAAATAGACATTTAAACATATTAATTGTCATTACGAACATGTATTTATTAAATCTGAAACATTTAATACATGGCCATATGGTTGTCAGTAATCTTATACTTAAAAAACAGGTTAGAATTTATAAATTAATTAAAATAAAAGTTGAAAAGTATATCATTATTATTATTGAGTTAATGCCTCGATAAAAGTATATTAGTTTACTTCTTCTTCTTCTTCTTCTTCGTCTAGCCGTTCACGTCCACATCTGAACATAAGCCTCTTCAAGTCTTCCTTTCCATTGTTTTTTATTGTACGCTACTTGTAGCCAATTTTTTCCGGCAGTCCTCTTCAGATCATCTGTCGATCTCATAGGAGGTCTGCCTCTGGGTCTTTTGTGTTGGTATGGTCTCCAGGTTAAAATTGATCTGTGCCATTTTTTAGATCGCTCCTAGCTACATGTCCAGCGTATTCCAATTTCAGCTTTAATGCTTTTTGCACCACATCGGTGACTTATTAGTTTACTTATTTTAGTTTACTATTAGTTTACTTATTTTTTAAAATTTCATGACACAAAAAATAATATGAGACTGCAAGCTGGAACCGAAATGAAATGCCATTTCGTTTTTCGTAAAATTATGATACAAAAAACAGGAATGTTCATAATTTCTTTACTTAATCAATTATTGAAAATAGTCCATAAATTTTTTTTTTTTAATTCCCTAAAATAAAATAGATGTTGGTCATTGGTTTTCGGGAACTCCGTATGTGGAAGTCAAGGAAATGAACAGGTAGTTACCCAACTGTATCAACAATGATAATAAGAGTTTGATGCCCCCAAATCCTTTCATATCTCATCAAGGATACAAAACAATGGAATGTGCAACAGTTGAAAGTTGCGATAATTGCAGAACTGTACTCAAAAACATCATCAACAGGCTAAGAAATCAAAATGTATATAAAGAATGCCAGACAGATATAAACTCCTACTAAACCAGAATAAAGGAAGACATTCAGGCATTAGCGAAGAGAACATTTTTATTCTTCTTCTTGATCAGATTCTGAGGTTCTATAACCAAGATCTTCTTCTTCCTGGATCTCGTTTTCCCAATATTTTTCCCTGCAGGATGGCTTCAAGGAGAGCATGTTTGGATTCATTTCGCATAATATGTCCGAAGAGCTACAACTTTCGAGATTTGATAGTGGTCAGTACTTCTTGGTTCTTATTCATTCTTTTGAGGACCTCCTCATTTGTGACTCGGTCAGTCCACGGGATCTTAAGTATTCTCCGGTATAGCCACATTTCAAATGCTTCCAGTTTTCTGCACATATCTTCGTTCAAGGTCCACGATTTATCATAACAAAGGACAGAGAAGACGTGACATCACAGTATTCTTAATTTTGTATCAAGAGAGAGCTTCTGACTCTTAAAGAAGGCCCCTATCCGATTGAAGGTGGATATAGATTTTCCGATACATGCTCTAATCTCCTAGTTGTTGGTCCATTCTTCATTTATTATGGTTCTGAGGTAGTTGTAGTGCGTCACTTTTGCTACAGGGGATTGGTTGACGTAAAATTGACCTTATGTTAATCTTTTCTTGTTAATTATCATAAGCTTTGTCTTCGTAACGTTTATATTGATTCCATATTGTTGACTGTAATACGTGATTTTGTTCATAAGAACTTGTATAGGTCTTCTAAATTGTACGAAAATACTACGATTTCATCTGCATATCTGATGTTGTTTTATCCGGTAACCATTTAGTAGAATACCTCTTTCAGTTTCGTGCAAAGCTTCGAAAAATATTCTTTCAGGCTGGTAGAAGTACATATTGGAGATAAGAGGAGAAATACAGCCTTGCCTCACTCTACGCATGATTTTCACATAGTCAGTGTGTTTATCTTCAACTTTGAGATTTGCAATAGGAACAGAAAAAAACAGTAATTTGTGCACTTGGAAATCATTGGTTTGACGATGAATGCAAGAATGCGACAAAAGAAAAAAATATAGCCTACAGAAAGATGCTTACCTGATGAACTAGGACAACTATAGAGAATTACCAGACAAAACGGAGAGAAAAATAAAAAAAACACAATAGAAAAATACAAAACCACTTAAATACGGAACTTAAATATATAGGAAACCACAACAGAGAGAAAAAATTCAAAGCATTCTTTAAGAAAGATAACATCAACAGAAACAAATTTAATGCAACCATAAGACAATGCAAAAGTCAGAATGGCGACCTATTAACAACAAGGAAAGATGTATTGAATAAATGGGTGGAATATTTTAACAAGGTACTTAATATAGAGAAAGAAAAAAAACCGAAAGCCGAAATATATGAGGTAAGGGGAACAGACGAGAGGGAAGAGGAACCACCAACGATTCTTGAAGTTAAAGATGCAATTAAAAAACTAGTCAAAAACAAATCACCTGGAATAGATAATCTCCCAGCTAAACTATATAAAGAAGGTGGCCATGAGACCATAATTATAAAAGAAATATGGACACAGAAATCCATCCCTAATGATTAGAACATTGAAATACTTTGCACCATACAGAAATAAGAAATATGGAGGCCCGGAACTTGCAACTAAACTGGCACAACTATTTAACAAAATATTATAAACAAAACAGAAACACCAGAGGAATGGCATAATAGTATCACAATCCCCATATTTAAAAAAGGACAAAAAACCTGCCCACACAACTATAGAGGAATAACACTCTTAAATACAACAATGAAACTTTTCACGGGTATTCTCAAGGACAAATTGGAAAAGCAAATCACTAATGCTGAAGAACAACAAGGTTTTACAAAAGGGCGGTCTATAACAGACGCAGTATTTATAATAAAACAAATAAAAGAAAAAGCTATAGAGTTCGGCATGCCAGCGTATATTTGCTTCATTGATTTGACGAAGGCATTTGACAGAGTTCGCCTGGGAGACATCCTAAATATATTAATAGAAAATATATTTAACCTGCTTGAGATGAACCCACTTTTGGGTCACTCACAAATGACACGGTCCAAACCCGGAAGACGAATAAACTATAATTCTGACTCTGGCCGTGGAAGCCTACGATTTCAAGAGTTTTATTTTTGTATTTCTCGATGTAATTGTGAATTTAAGGAGAAGGTTGAGTACTATTTTCAGTGTTAATGAGCACTCCAGGTATACACATTCATTCACTGCTTCGATGAAGTCATTTTCTATAACACGTGGTTGTAGTATTTGTGGTTGCGTGCTTATTTTAATATACTTTGGTTTGTTGGTGTTTAGTAGTACACCAATTTCTATAGCTGATTCTTTTAATGCTACATAAGTCTCTGTTACAGCATTTTCTGTTCTCCCAAAAATATTGATATCATCAGCATAGGCAAGGATTTTCACTGATTTATGTGTGTCGAATTACTGTTGTCGAATTACATGTCGAATTACATGTCGAATTACATGTCGAATGTGTGTCACTGTGTGTCGAATTACTGTTTTATACATTCTGAGTTTACCTTATCTAGAAACGTATTTTGAGTTCAGTAGGGCTTTTAAACTACCTAATTTTTTATTCCCTTTTGCTATTTTGGCTTCCAGCTCCCATTTTTTTTTCCATTTTCATCGAAAACAACACCCAGGTATTCAAATTTGTCCACCCTTTTAAAACTATAGCTTTTACCACTTACAGAACTCACACCAAAGTTTTCTTTTTTCCCTTATGTTCCTCCCATGATCATAATATATTTGATTTTGTCTTAATTTAGTTCCAATCCGAATTTTTGTGCTTCTTCGATGATTCTCTTTATTGTCGACGTGCAAGTACTTGGATGTGATAAGAGAAACGATCGTGCGTGAGTAGCGGAGAAATCTTACATTTTTTACTGTACATTTCATAGATTTCATAAATTCATATTGTCGATTGTCAAATTGTCATATTTCATATTCGTTTGTTTATTTACACCTTCTGTCACTGAAGAAAATGGGATTTAGTAAATGCTGTGTTATAAATTGTGAAAATACAACAAAAAATTGTCAATTTAAGTTTTATTTGTTTCCAAATTCGAAGCAAAAATTACTACAAAGAGAAAAGTGAATTTATATCATAAAAAAGCATAAGTAACATAACCTAAATTAGGCATTATTATTGCGCCCGATTTTAAAGTCAGTTTGAAATAAATAATAAATAAAAGTTCACTTTTAAGTGAAAATTTTAGTTTCATAACACTGACTTAGAGTTCACTTTAACCCAAAAATCAAGTTTAATGCTAATGTAACTTTAAGTTTAGCTATGTGTTACATAGCTTTGTCCATTTTTTTTAAGTCTTCCACATCCTTTACATAATTTACCACTACTAAAGCTTTTCCCTTTGACTCAGTGCTTGGTTGAAAAGTTATTTGGTGATTTACTTTCACAAATCCAGTTTTTATTATTGCATCCATATTAACAGTAATGCTGTAATTTAATAATGTATTTATTAGTATTTACACTATATACAACGTTTACCTTTTAATAACATATCGACATAACCTCAATCTTACTTTTTTTCTTATTCTTTTTTGGGGCTACGTCCTTGACAGTTATCCGGTAACCTCGATCTAACATGAAAGCGCAGTAAATTTTGCTGATTTACGACACCAGGTGTCGGTCTTCCGAACTTGCACGGTCCCAATAACTCTTTTTAGTAATTTCTCGGTTTTTGCTAGAATCGTTAAACCGCCAGGAAATGCCAAGCACTGGTGCTCATTTTTCATGATTGTTTCTTCCACCTTTATGTTGCTTTTTCTAATTACAGTTTCCAACACTAAGTTGAATAATGAAGTGGATAAAGGATCTTCCTTTTTCAAGCCTTTTGCAACCGTAAATTGATCTGATATGTGACCCTGCCACGTAATTTCACACTTAGAATTATTTAATGTCATTTTTACTAGCCGGATCAGTTTCTTTGTTATACCCAAATGTTTCATTGCTAGATACATTTTCACTCTATCGACTCTATCTAAAATCAACAAACAGAACATGCAGGGGAACTGTATCTTCATACCAAGTCGTTTGTATCTCCTTTAGTGAGTTGCGTATTTTTTCTGGTGATCGCGTAGTCTATAATGGACTATTTAAACATATTTTTCTAAATTAAATAATTTATAATTAACGGTGCCAATTCATTTACCTAAAATTGAAGTTTTATTTTATGTCCCGTTGTGAATTTTTATGTTTGGATATTTTCCCAATTATTGATTAAAAAAAATCAAAAATATGTTATTTTTTATGTACGCGCGGATCCAATAGGTAACCAAAATAAGCAGTTACAAAAAACGGCATATCTCAGAAACTACTAAAGCTTAAAAAATTTTTGTTCAAATTTTGAAGATAAAGTCATGCCAGTAATAGTTTTCTAAGAAAAAATATTTTTTTTATATATTTTTTAAATACAGCCCAATATATGAAAACTCAATCCGTTTTGACAAAAATGTTCATTTTTTTTTAAATAGGCACTTTCGGAATGTAAACTTTTTTAATATAACAATAGATACTTTTATTTACCCATTCCCAAACTTTTATCATCGATGAATTTGTTTGGGGTTATAGCGTTCTTTGATCAGGCTATAATTTTTCCTTGTCTTAGGAAAATGTAATAAGTATTGTAAAATACGTGTTTTAGAAAACTATAAATGTTTAGTTTACCACATTTTTCAAAGTACAAAATAATTATGTTATCTTTTATGTGATTTATCTCAAGTGGTTTTGTACCAATGATCATATTTAGTCGATTTATATGTTGCAATAAAGGAAAGTTTTTAGGTTAAAATGCAAAAACTTGTTGCAATAATTGTTCTTTGTTGTGCTTTGAAAGTTGCTTGGAGTTGGAGCAATGTCGCCTGTGGTGATACGCTAAATCCGTAAGTAACATATTTTATATTTTTGGGTTATCTTTACGTCCAAATTATTTAATTTCGTCTGGCTTTTCTCCTAACATTGAAATAGTTATGTTTATGTCAACATTTTTTTGTTTATATCCCATCTTGTTTCCCTCGAAGAGCCTTGAGATCTTGCAATCGTACAGGGGCTCTTTAAACTAGGTGGTGTTTGATAATTAAAGAGGTGAAAGCATGAATGGGTTATGTAACAAAATGCAAAAATCCAGCGGTCAATGAAAATGCAGGTGTTATGATTATTGTCTGAACCTTAGTATTTCCAGTCCTCTAGAGGCTTTAGTTAGTAAGATACTAAGATGGTGGAGTCATAAAGAAGAAATATGTGTTTAGAAAATATGAAGTTTTTTTGCATGAAGGAAAAGTATAACATTATCAAGCGCATAGCTCTAGTGTTTACAAGTAACAATTATTTTTTCTAGGAAATAAAGAAGTAGTGTAACCATAAGCAACACATACTCCCTCTGTGCATACATAAAAATACACAAACATGTCCAAAAACCAATCCACTGTCAAGGGGAAACAGCCAACTAAACAAAACATCTAATGTATGTCCCATTAATTAGGAAATTGAATCTCAAATTAGTCTCTTCAATTATGTTGAAGGTATATCTTTGAAATAATGTTTTCATGGATTAGGTAGAAGATCAATTTAAAGTTAGAGTGCATGAGCCTTTTCTTTTTCAATAATGAGTTTAACATTATGTACATAGTAAAATTGGGTAGTACATAGTTAGTAATAAAATTGATAGTAGCCGTTTGAGAGCTATATTAGTTGTTGATCTTTTGACACGAAAGGACCAATTGAACATTTAAACTCGTTTCAGCTAAAGACAGGAAATGAACCTTTCTGATGGTTTGCATTAACCAATACCTTATGTGACAGAAAATTTGTAATTGGTTTTTGATCGTGGTTTTAAAAGAATTTGAAAGTATTTGTGAACACGTTCAAAGTATCTGCAAAACTGACCAGTATCGAGAATGTATTGTACTTTCTAACAGAAAAAATGGTGTTATTGACATAAAAAAGCAAAAATAATTTATCGAGAAAATGAAGATTTCTAACAAAAAAAAAGATTTATTAAATAAAAGCGATGAAAGAAAATTATTAATAACAATATTTCCATGTACCTTATTCTGTTCATAGCTGTTTCCTTTATACTTAGATACTGTAGAAAGAATCACTATTAGCTTGTATTAAAGATTATATTTAAAACTTACTATTTATACTATTTATGTTGTCCTTTTTCATTAAATTATAGTGGTGACTTGGTTTACCAGAAAGACGTCAGAGAGGGTATTTTCCAATCAGTAACACTAAGAGCACCCGAGACTGGTGAATACGAAAGAAATATCAGCTGCGTTATGGTAAGAATATAACTGTATATTGAGACTATTATTATTTAAATAAATACCTCATCTGTTGACATTACAATAAATAAAACCCCCAAAAACATGTATCTCTTGTTGTTAACCAATTCCTGCGGACTGTGGTTTTTCTACAGACAACTAGATGTTTCCTTCTTCAGCTGCACTTGCCTACTTTTTAAAATAAAAGCAAAAGCCAAATGTGATTAGTTCACTAAATCGATGTCTGTTTCTTTGTTTAACCTGCTATTTCTTACCCTTGTTCCTTGAGCCCCTGCCAGGGCATGGTGACACTCTAAATATTAGTGGCTTGCTGCCTCCATTGGTTGTGATCCGGCGCCATGTTGATAGCTTCATTTAGGGATTTTTTCACCAGAATTTTCATTTAGTCTGCCCATCGTGTTGAAGATCTTTTTCATGGTCTTCGGACTTTTACCTTTTTTTCTAGTACCAATAGTTCCATTTCTAACCTACTAATAACTTAGGTAAAAATAGAAGAATATGTAGTCCTGGGTATTCGGAACATTTGTCTAGAGCACCACATTTATTGCGCACCAATATTCTGGGGGTCTTATGAACGAAAAGTCTTCTCCAAAACTTTCGGCACTATTCAGAAATAGTAAGAAAACTGTATCACCGGTATTAACCACCTACGAGTTTGTCTAGAAGAATCAAAATTTTTATACTTTTTATCCAAGGTATCAATGTCTCCCTTAGTTATATTATGGTCTGTAAACACTTTTTATTTGCTAGTCTGAGAATTATTCTTTGGAGAATCCAATAAGTAATATTGCCTTATCAGTATCGGTTATATAAGAAAGTAATATAATATTTTCAACCTGTTTATACAATTCACAAAGAGTAGGAACTTTACCACACTATTCTACATCAAAGCAACGGTCTGCCATAAGAATTCTAGGGAGGAAGTAAGTCGACATTGCAGACGAGAAACAACAAACAACTCCATATCGATAGCGTCACGACAAAAAGGCATAAGCACCAAAATTTCTAAATTTATGTTTTGGTATCAAAATAAAATACATTTTACGTCCTATCGACTACTAAAAAGAAGTAGCTGTAAAATAATTTCTACTCAACTAAAACATGCTTTGAATTTTCTAACCGCCAAACGAGTTTCTTAAAAGATGAGACACCGAAATCAGTAAGCGACAAGTTCCGTAGTGTAAGATGGTGCTTACGTTTTGGGCCTGAAAACGTAGTTATATTAATAAGATAAACAATAATTTGAAATATTATTAATATCTAATGTTTTGTTAAGCGTTCAGTTAGATTTTTTATCTTGAGAAATCATAATATAGAATAAGAATCTACAATTTTACCGACTGTCGGTTACGCCTTTTCAGAAAAAAATTCTTCGTTTATCTAACCTCCATTTGGCCATTTAAAATACATTTTGACTTAAATTTGCCATGAAAAAGTTACTAGTTAACCGACTTAAATAAGGTTTCAACCCAAATAAAATATATATTTACTCTGTTGTATAGTCTATTTTTTATTTTAAAGTTATATTTTATTAGTAATATTATTTTAAAAAACTAACATTTGAATGGCGCCTACTTCTTTTTTTTTAATGGTTTTTAGAATGGTTTCTCGGGGACACAAAATAATAAATCTTGCGTTGCAATCCGTTTTGGAGAATCAGGAAAGCAATTTGCAGGAATCCAGTGGAAATAATAAAAACCATGGTTCATTTTCCACTGAAAATGAGGTCGTCAATGGAGCTCTAAAGCATGATGTTCTTTTAGAGCCAAATCCAAATTTGAATATTGACAGCCATCTATTTTCGAATGTTGATTAGACTGCCGAAGAAGACACTGATTTATTAACCTGTCATAAAAAGCTTGTACCTTACTCATATAGTGATGATACTAATGATAGTACTGATAATGCCGCAATAGTATTTAGTTCATTAGTTGATGATAAGATAGGTTTTAATGATTTTATACAACATAATGTTTCTTTAAACTTCGAATCAGATTTATCATTCTTGACAGTATTTCTTAAAATTTGGACTGAAATTGACAGCATTAGTTCTAGCTCATCAACTGGTTCAATTTCTAGTAAAACATCAGGTAGTTCATCTCAAAGCACTAAATTTAAAGGTAGAGGACAAAAGGAAGAAAAAAAGGAAAATCATTTATTATGTCAACGAAAGTTACGTAACTTGGGAAAAAGATACTGTAATTATAAAAACAAACGCATTGCTGAAAATAATAGCTTTAGCACTGAGGACAGAAATGGTATTTTTTTTTAATTTTGGAACCCAAGTAATAATTTAAATAAGTTTTAAATAAATAAGTAAAATTTCATTAATGGCTATCAATACTTTATTTTAAAAAATGATGTACAAAAACGGATTTTTTTACAATTCTTTTATTTTTTTATAATTCTTTATACTCTAAATATTAGTCAAAAACTGGTACGGTATTCTATTAAAGAAAAAAATTAAAGTTATCCGTGAGAATAGACGGAAACATGAACCTAAATATAAAATTACTCTAGAAATGTTAATATGTAAATATTTTATTGAGGGTCTTTCTGCTCTCCCCTTTCACTATTGTCGAGCGTCGACTAAAAAACTGTATCTACCAGCAGATACTAAGAGCATTTCAAATCTTTATAAAATGTACACCATAAAAATAAATAAAAATAATGTTATCCCCTTTACAATATCTACTTTTAAAAATTATTTAAAAAAAAATTATAACATTGGTATTCATGTACCTAGAAAGGATAAATGGTTCACATAAAAAATGGTACGTTTGAATAGATTTTGTTATTTTTTGAACATAAATATATTGTGTACTATTTATTTTCTATTATTTTTACCTAATTATTATGCTTTAAAATGAAAAGATTTATTCTCCTTTTTTGTTATAATTCCGTAAAATTAAAAGGCGTACAAGTTCCTAAGCGACATTTTTTTATCAAAATATTTTTTTTCCAAATATGGTAACCGCCTTTCAAAGAGGCTTAAACACCACAAAACCTAACATTAAAGGCGTAAGCACCAAAATGTTAAATATCTCGTGTTTATAATAATTGTTTTATAACTAACATATGGTAAGTCAAAATGCCTCAGTTCGATAATAATAAGATGTCAAAAAAATGTAAAAAAAAAATGTTAAGCGATATTAAACGTTTTTTGTGTCCACTGAAAAAAACTGTCAATGGCGCTTATGCCTTTCTGTCGTGACACCGTCGATATAGCAACATATAACACAGGTTCCATAGTTAATAGAGGTAAACTTATATGAACTAGAAGAGGAATAAGGGAGTACGAATTTGGCATGATAAGATTATGAAAATTTAAAAGAAGAGGTGAAGGGTATGTGGACTTACGTTCAGGCAATAGCCTCTACTACAAAGGCAAAGACGATTATACATACGGTGGAGGGGGTTTCTTAATCATCAAGAAAAAAAAATCACAAATTTAAATATTTCATAGCATCTCGGACAGAGTTACATATATGATCTTAAAACTGTATTCACGAAGCTGAAGGAATATTGTGTAGGTTAATGATCCCATAAAAAAATAGGAGATTTTAACGCCAAAATTGAAAGAAAGATTGAATACACCGAAAACAAGATTATAAATTTAAGATTCGGCATAAGAAACGCAAGAGGAGAAACACTTTTAAAATTTCTGGTGAAAGAAAACACGTATGCTATGAATATCTTTTACAAAAGAAACCCAACAAAAAGTGGACATTAATCTCATCTAACGAAACTACCAAAAACAAAAAAGACTATTTTCTCTAAAACAACAAAAGAATATTCTCTAAAATAACAAAAAGAATAAAGAGAAATTCCGAAACGTCTTAGCGGGTAAGGTCGAATCAGATCCTTTAGCTAAACAATAACAAATTGACGTCATAACAAAAACATGTATAAAAACCTTCAAGAACCGGGACTATAGGTCGCAAAGTAAACAAGAAATAAAGAAGAAGACGCAATAGACACGCATATGTAGAACTTAATAAAATAATTTAAAAAGATCTAAAACCCGACATAAAAAAACTAAAAGAAGAACTTAACAAACCAAGTCATTATAAACATTAGAGGCCAAAAATGTCGAAAACCAACAGTGGGTGTCCAATAATGTGGAATAATAACGAAGAGAAGGACAAAACCAAATTACGAAGATAGTCGAAGACTTCTACAAAACCTTGTACAGCTCTCAAAGCTAGCCATATGAATCAACAAAAGAAAATAGAAAAACAAAAACTTGGTATCAAAGTTACTACCTTTGATACCACATTTATACAAATATAGTGGCATTCGAAATAGAAAGAGCTTTAAAAGAGCTAAAAAATAATAAATCTTCAGGACAGGATGATGTGATTGTAACAATCCCTTATACTAATATATTTGTTAAATAAATTAATATATTTGTCCATAATAGCAAAATTCTTAAAGCAGCATAAGGTTGAATGTTCGAATAATTGAACTTTGATGGTATACAAGGCAAATATCGAACACAGTAATTAATTAAATTTGCCCAAAAACTTTCAATCAATAGATCATCCTCAGGGGCATTTCGTCAGTTGTGACCTATCCGACATGAGCAGAATGTCATGCATGTAAATTTGGACATAACAATACAATGCACAAAGACAAACAAACACTTAAAAATTTTAAAAAATGGATAAGCTACATGTTATATATATACATGTAGCATATATAACACGTAGCTATGTATGTAGTATATATATGTTATATATACTCAGACCGGGAGCCATTCTGTCTCTGGCTTCTTTATAACATGTAGCTTATCCATTTTTACAAATTTTAAAGTGTTTGTTTGTCTATGTGTATTGTATTGTTATGTCCAAATTTACATGTATGACATTCTGCTATAAAATTATATATAAAAATATAAATTCCTAAAGACTAAAATTCCTAAAGACTGGAATAAGAATCTCGTAATAAACATAAAAAAGAGGACAAATGTGACCTAAAGAATTATAGACCTAAATCTTTACTCACTCAACTATACTAACTGTTTACGAAAATTTTTCACAATTGGTTGACTTACAAAATGGATAATTACCAACAGTGGTTAAACAGGCTACCTTTCGCAAAAGCTATATTACATCAGATCATTTGCTGTCAATAAGAATACTGATAGAGAAGGACAATGAGTACCAACTACCGGTATTTCTTGACTTCGTAGACTATGAAAAGGCATTTGATATTGTCGAGTTGTGGGCTATGGAACAGAATATTAATAATTGTATAATAGATTCAAGATAGATATGATAGTACAACTAGACGAAAATACAAATCCCATCACCAATAAGCGAAGAGTTAGATAAGTTGACGTAATATCTCCAAAGCGTTTTAATCTAGCACTAAAAGACGTCTTTAAAACTACAAATTGGTCAACATATGGCATTCCTTGTGGACTTCACTTTACTACATATATATATATATATATATATATATATATATATATATATATATATATATATATATATATATATATATTATATATATATATATATGTATATATATATATATATATCTATATATATATATATATATATATATATATATATATATATATATATATATATATATCACTTAAAGATAGAAAACTTAATTAGTGGATCAGGACTAGAACAAAGACAGTAGACGCGATAGAACAAGCAGCAAAACTGAAATGGAAATGGGCTGGACACAATGAACGTCTCCAAGACGGACGATGGAACAATGCCATTGGAAACTGGCGTCCATACAATGCAAAGAAATCAAGAGGCAGACCACAGATGAGGTGGAAAGATGACATCAGAAAACAAGGAGGTCCCACATGGCAGAGAACAGCTCAAGATAGGGAAAGATAAAGAGAACTGGGGGATACCTATATCCAACAATGTGGAAGGATATATATATATATATATATATATATATATAATATATATATATATATATATATATATATATATATATATATTTGTCTTTCCATCGCTCTTTGTGCCTTCCTTATCCTATCCAAATTAGCCTGTGTAAATGTCCATGTCTGTGCTCCGTAGGTGAGCACCGGTATTATACAGGAGTTATTACTTGCTTCGTAAGGGGATTGTTTGATTTTTTAGAACGTAAGAAAGTTTGCCGAACGCTGCCCATCCCATTCTTACTCGTCTCGATATTTCGGCTGTTTGATTTTCTCTGTTAGCTCTGATTGCTTGTATTAGATAGATATGCTCATTTACCTGTTCTATTTTTTCTGTTTGTATTTTTTATTTGTATTGCCTCTTGGTCTTCTGTCTTGGTCTTTGTCATTACTTTTGTTTTGTTGAAGTTAATTTTTAGGCCTTTTTGCAGTGATTTTTCATGAAGTTCATTCCACATTAATTCCAGTTCTTGTCGTTCCGAGGAGATCAGGAGTATATCATCCGCATAACTAAGGTGATTTAGGTACTTTCCATTAATATAGATTTCTTTGTTTTTCCAATCTGTTGATTTTATTCTATCTTCGAGGATCAAGGTAAACAGTTTAGGTGAAATTATATCGCCTTGTCGGACTCCTTGTTTAACTTTTGTATTATCCGTTAATAATTTGTCGTCCAGAATTACGGTCATGGTTGCGTTTTGGTAAATATCATGTATCGATTGTCGGTATCTTGAATCTATGCTACTATTGACCAGAGCTTCTTCAACCAACCAGTGTTCAATTCTGTCGAAAGCCTTTTTATAATCTACGAATGTTAAGTAAAGCGGAAGGTTGTATTCATTGGTTTTCTCAATAAAGATTTTAAGTGCATGTAGATGGTCGATTGTGCTGTATCCTTTCCTGAATTCGACCTGTTCCACTGGTTGGTAGTTATCAATTTGTGACAAAAGGAAAATAGGACGGTAGTTGTTTAGGTCTGTTCGGTCTCCTTTCTTATGTATTAAGATTTCGTTGGCGTTTCTCCATTGTTTAGGTATTTTACCTTCAAACAGACATTTGTTGAACAGTATTTTTTTTTTAAACTAGTGTTTAAAACTACACAAAGAAATTACGAATCTTCTTTATCACGTCAACTTACCAGCATTATATATTTTTTATTTTTATATATTTATTTGTTTATAGGCTTTAGATTTTGGAGGTAGTAATACTCAACCACGCTTCTCAGAAGGTGGACCTGATTATCGGTATGTGGTTATAAACTTAAGGCCTGATCTTATGGAGAGCCTAAACTACAGCGTGAAAGTTTATATAGAAAGAGCTCATGCAGAAGATGCAGAATAGATTATCATAATACGCTTGTTATTATTTTATAAAATAAATATTACCAATTGTTAAAAGTCTTATTTTTGCTTTTTATTATTAATAAAAAAACTTCAGGTTAGTTTCAGTTTCATTAATAATTTTGTTTGAAATATATACACTATATATTTCAAACAACAAACAAAGTGTTGTCTAACAAAGATAAACAAAGTAGATGTTGTAAATTACAATAATTATGCCAATATTACATGTCTGTGGTTTTATTTAAAAGAGTAAGTTGAATAAAAAGTATGAAAGTTGCCGGTACTCTATTAATTAATGGATGGTAGAACATGGTTGAAACTATTATGTATTGTTGAATGGAGAACTCAATTCTGTTATTGCAGTTGTTTGACAGTAAACGGGAAGTTCTAGAGGAGATAGATTTGATCCAATGAAGAAGAGATATGTGTGTGATTGTTTGTTAAATGAAAGTGATGTAATATACCATTGTATTATTAAAAGTTATTTATACTTATTCGAGAGATATATTTATGAAATGTGTGTTATTTATTAAGTAATTGTTTTATGAAGGTGACAGTTTTATGACAATGAATAAGCTTAGATGTAAAAATTGTGTGGGTGTTCAATTATTTTTCAACTTGTAGTTATCAAATTACTTTGATAAAGTTCTATTGGCAATTAGTAAATTATTGAAATTGCTTTTCAATTTAGACTATTTTCTAACAATTTGTGGGCCTTATCTTGTCTGTTTAAACTTTTATACTTTTTATTCAACTTACTCTTTTAAATAAAACCACAGATATGGGTTTTTATCATTTCAGCATTTGTTTAATTTTGTATCGAGACCTGAGGATGCTTTGCATATTGTAGAAAGCGAAACCGGTCGTCTGATAGTTAAATTAAATTGAGTGTGTCTTATTTATTATTTCTTTACCTACTTTTTTTTTCTAACTACATATATTTCGTTTTTGACCTGCTAAGCTTAAGTACGCTCTCTTCAATAGGCCTTCTTTAACAATTGAACTTTTTTTTTTAATTTCTTTTCTCTCCTTTACTAACACGATATCATCTGCAAAGAGCATTTACCAAGGAGACTCCTTCCTTACTTTCTCTATCAGTACAACCATAACAAGTTTAAACAAATAACAACTCACTGAATAGCCTTGATACAAACCAGCGTCACTGAAAAACTTACGATTAATCCGACAGCAGTCCTTACTTTAATGTACGCTTTCTCATACATATCCTTCATGAGCCTAACGTACTTCTCAGGAACCTATTTCTCTCTTATATATCTCCATAGCACTTATCTAAAAACTTCGTCGTATGCTTCTCAAGATCTATAAATATTAAATGCGGCTTTATTTTTTTCTCGCCGAATTTCTCTGTTAATCGCCTCAAAGCAAACAAGGCATCAGTTTTCCTCGTTCTCGTCATAAACTCAAAGTGTTTTTGTCCTATCGATGTGTCTCCTTAATTTGTTCTACAGTTTTCTTTTAAAATTCCACTGTGTACGACATTAACTTAATTCCTCGATAGTTTTTACATTCCTGAATGTCCCCTTTATCTTTATACAATGATACCATCACACTCTTTCTCCATGCATTGGGCATTCTTTCTTATTCATATATCCTACTCATCATTTGCTACAAAATATTAACCCCTTTCTTCTTTAAGAGTCTTCTAAACCTTTATTGATATTCCATCAGATTCTGCTGCCTTACCATTCTTTATCCTGTTTAACGCCTCGACAACTTTATCTCTCACTCTCTCTGGTTTTACATTCTTATTTGTGCTCTCACATTCTTTGTCTCTTCCCTAGTGCTCTTCATTTAGCAACTTTCTAAACTACTCAAACCATCTTTGGTTTATTGTAGCATCGGTTTTTAACACTCTTTCATTCGCACTCTTAATCTGCCGTACACAACTTATCCCTTGCTTTAGTAATGCTGTCTAACCTTTTATCATCTCCCAACATGTTTCCAACTGCTCATACAGCTGTGCAGACGATCATGCCTTTAACAGTAGCTACAGCATGTTTTACTTCCCCCTTTGCCCTCTAGTATACATTCTTATTTTTCTTTCTTTAATAACTGTCTTATCTCTTTCTAGCCTCTTTTTTCTCTCTGATTTTCTGTTGTAATTCATCTTTTAACCGCTAAGTTTCTTTGTCTCTAGGAGGCCCTTTACCAGATATTTATAAATCACTACTGAAACACATTTTCTGTTGGCTTCCTACGAGTCATTTAGCGTGTTTTCTTCCTCAAGCTCTTATAGTACTATACTATTAAAGATTATGGAAAAATCCTCATCCTTTAACTTCCACCACTTTACATAAAACAATTTTTGTCTACAGGAATCTCGAGTGTCTCGCAATCGAGTGCTTTCCAAAATTCTTCCTTTTCCTGTTCTTCATACCTCATCTGTGGGGCGTAGGGACATATGATGTTTACGTTGCTATTGCCTGTATTCAGTTGGACACTCATTATTCTATTACTTGTTCTGGTTACAATACCTACCTGAAATACCTGCTCTATTTCTGCCGCGACTGTTCGAACTACTACTTGCAACTCTCAAGACTAGCTTCTTGGGCCCCTTCCGTCCTAGCCTTTAAGCTGCTTTCTATATTCCTTCTGGCCATTCTTCTTTATGCGGGCTTAAGACCAACACTGATAGTTTTAGAGCTACAAAATTGAATAACGAAAACTAATACCACATAGGGATAATTTTAGAAATAAAAATCACAATGCAAAGTAGTTAAATATATATTACTAAAACTGTTTTTGCGATTCTTTAAAAACCTTTATCCTATACTTCAGATCCTTTAGAATTCGGTGCTCAATAGAGATTTCTACGTATGGAAATCCAACACCGCCATCGTTTATAACAGGTACAGCAAAACTATTTCCTATATCGTATATCTAAAAATAAGTCATAAATATTAAATAAAATATTAATAATTTTTTTAACTAACTTTACTTTATTGTATAGTGCTATTGAACAAATAATAATTTGAGAAGGCCCTGAAATCACTTGTTTCTACTGATAAATGATAGTGGAGCCACTACGCTAAACAACGTAATAAATATCGATTGCATTGTGATCATAGTTTAATTATAATATAGTTTTATATAACCTTTTTAAAGTGGAGAATATTAAAACTATCAAACATATCAAACTACTAAAAATCTATTTCAGTAGTGATTCACCAAATAAATTTACATATGGCATAAATTTATTTTACATGACTTAAATAATACAGTGTGGTGCTTTTATAGTACTTTTTTTCAGATATAACTTGGTGTTATTTGTCTGAAAACGTTAATTTACTTGAGCCATTGAAAGTTAGAGTGCCACAGGTCACAAAAATTTATTTTTGTCCAAATATCGGCAAAAGTTTTATTTTACAGGAATCTATTTTCACACAAAATATGAAATCATTATGTTTGCCATTGTACTATGATATAACACAAGTAGTTAACCTATTTCACGAAATACTAATAGCATTGAAAAGAAGAACATTAGACAAAGGCACAACGGACCATAACCCCATCTTATTAAAACTAGGAACGTGGGAAGAAGAAAGTACAATAAAAAGAGTTAAGAAGAAAACAAAGTGAACAAACCTTAAAAAGCTCGTGAGCACTGGAATTAACATAGTTCCAGTGATAGATAACTCACGAGAAATAGAAAACAGAATCCTAGAGTTGGAAATTGTCATCCAACAAGCACTCAGAAACAGCACTACAGAAATAAAAGACTTAATAAGGGAAAAGAACATAGCAAAGCAGACAGTAAGAAGGGCAAGAAACCAGGAGACAAAAATAGAGCAAATAGATTAAACAGAGAGGTCAAAACAGCACTACAACAACAACGTAGTGAAAGCTGGGAAAACCACATAAGACACATAAAAGAGCAAGGACCAAATATGCAAAATATTTGGAGGCTTCAGAAAATACTGAGAAACGACAAGAAGCCAATTCCTTCATTACATGGAGAAAACGGAATAATCTACACCACAGAGGAAAAAGCAGAGCTAACGAGGAGTACTCTCGAGAGCGAGTGTACATTAAATTACCACCCAGACGAGGACATCGATTTCATAAAAGAAGTCGAAAGACAAAGAGAATAACCCGAAAACCCAAATGAAATCATCCCTCCTACATTACCGGAGGAGTTACACGAGCTAATTAAAAACAGCTCGCCAAAAAAGCACCTGGTCTCGATCAAATAACGAACAGGGCTTTAAAATACGTACCAGCGAGAGCCATAGTATTTCTAACAAATATAATTAACGCGATGCTAAGATTTAATAAATTCCCAAACAGGTGGAAAGAGGCCCATGTCATAATGTTACCAAAGCCTGGAAAAATCAGTACATTCCCGCAAAACTACAGGTCAGTAAGTTTACTACCTGCAATCAGCAAGATTGTAGAAAGAAGCAAGAAAGGGGACAAAGCAAACATCGACCAATATCCTTGCTATCACATCTGTATAAATTGCTAACTAAAATCATAACCAACCGCCTAACACATAAGCTCGATTTCTATAAACCTATCGAGCAGGCTGGATTCAGAAAACATTTTAGTACCGTAGACCAATTGCACACCGTAAGAACACTAATAAACCATTCGATTACACAGAATTATGGAGAGTGCTTGAATCAATAGAAAGATACACTAACATAATTAAAAACATATATGAAAATGCCTCCATGCAGATAAAGCTGGACGAAAGCACAAAAACTAATCCCATAAGACTACAACGGGGAGTAAGACAAGGAGACACTATCTCTTCCAAACTATTTACTCTTGTTCTAGAAGACATTTTTAAGAAATTAGAATGGAACAACAAGGGTATCAAGAACATCAACAACAAGAACTAAATGATACGTTACAACAATTAAATGCAGTGTCAGCAGCGATAGGTTTAAAAATAAACTACAGTAATACAAAAATACTGAGCCAATACAAGACAAATATAACAATACAAAATCATACCATAGAAAATGTTATATAATGAAAATGTTATGTAATGAAAATACCATCGAAACATTATGTATATCTAGGTTATGTCATCAAACTGAGAAAACAAAACCAAGATGCTGAAATTAAAAGAAGAACACAACTGGCATAAGGCACTTTCGGCAAACTAGCATATATCTTGAAAAACACCTCCATCTCTGTAAACTTTAAGAAAAAGGTGTATAACACATGCATACTACCAGTTTGTACCTACGGCTTGGAGATCATAGCCCTTACCAAAAAATCTGCTAAAAATTTAGAAACAACGCAAAGAGCAAGGGAACGAATCATGTTTGGAATATCACTGAGAGACAAGATTAGAAACACCGAGATAAGACGTAGAACGAAGATTAGGGATATTGTGGAAGAAATTACAAAAATAAAATTACGCTGGGAAGGTCACGTAGCCCGGTATAATGGACACGAAGAATTCTAGAATGGAGACCAAAGACGACAACAAAAAGCTCGGAAAGACCTCAAAAAGATGGGTAGATTACATAAGAGCAGTGGCAGGCAAACAGTGGATGAGTTTGGCGCAAGATATAGAAGGATGAAAGAGACCTACATTTAGGAGTGAATGGAAAATGGTTGACAAAGAGAATAAAAGACTACCTGAGTTTTTACCTAAAAACAATAGAGAAGAACGAACTTTATATTCAGGTTTTTAGAAAAAAATTATGCGGAACATTATCGCAACATTTCCAAAAGGAACGAAAAAAGAATAGGGCAAACGATGGTTGAATCAGTTCTTTGTTATGGCTCTGAAATATGGACAATTAATGCAGACCTGAAAAGAAGATTGTTGGCAGTTGAAATGGATTATTTGAGAAGAAGTGCTAGAACATCAAGGCTGGAAACGAAAACCAACGAATCTATAAGAAATCAGATAAATGCTACAGATACGGTCATAGACAGAATAGAAAGAAGAGGTTTAAAATGGTTTGGACACCTGTTAAGAATGCCTGACGAACGTTGGCCCCAAAAACTTCACAGATGGAAGCCCCCTGGTAGAAGAAAAAGAGGTAGACCTCGACGCTCATGGAATGAAGGTATTAGAAGAGCAATGGAATCGAGAGGTTTGGAGGAGGAGCATGCCTTGGACCGAGAGGATTGGCGGAGGAGGACGGGAATACGGCGATAGCCGTCTCCAAGATGTACTCTATTTACAAATTGGATCCTGTAGTATATATATATATATATATATATATATATATATATATATATATATATGTATATATATATATATATATATATATACATATATATATAGAAAAAATTTAGCATAAAACTGGTGATAAGAAGAAACGCGAAATCGTCACCTTTAACCATAATATAATAAGTAGATACAGTTGATCAAATGTGTGAAAAAATAATAGCAAGAAACACAGATCGGTGACTCATGGTCATATTTTACGAACATTTTAATATATCTGCAATAAATGCCTGCTCTATACATTATGTGCTGCCTATATAAAGCTTACAACATTAACGAAAAAGTTTCAAGAAGCAACTTCATTAAAAACTAAAAGTTAAAAAGCGTACGAACTAATCAAACTCCAAATTGAATATAGATGAACTATACCTTTCCTACCAAAAGAACTTTGACGAGCTCGCGTACTCCTTGGAATTTAACAAGTCGTACCCCCCTTTCCCTAATATTTCAACAAATTACGTGAAGCGATCTTGTATTTTTCCACGAGTTCGCTATAAGTCAACGAGAAAGACATACAAAAAATGTGGAAAATTTGCAAGCAATGATCATTCCAGGGATTTCCACTAAAAGTGACCAAGGACTAAAAGTGTGTCACTTTTACCATTTAATGGATTTATTCGTTGTTTACTTTTCTGTTCTATTCTTTACGTCACTATTGCTAATTTTATAAGCTCAAAAATAATTAAGATCTGTATTTTTTACTAAACTGAGTTTATTTAGTTTAGTAAATTCGTTTATTTTTGTGACCATTTTCATTTACTTGAGAATAAAGGAAAAAAAAGCACGACGTCGTTTTTAATTTTACCACGGTCAAAATTACCAAAGCTAAGGAACCAAACATTTTTAATATTAAAGTGCAGACATTACTGAAGATGTTTTTAACCATATAATTTGTTGTAATTTATTAAACTAAAATTCGGTATTATACAACAAAAAACTATTGGTCTACGATCGTAGGTCGACCTAATAAACTGGTCAGCATAAACTGCGCGACTACTGAATGTTGTGCGTTAATACTTTTTTCATTTTATAAGAAAACAGTAAAAGCAGGTATAGTTGAGAAAAATAATAATATATTAAAACAAATCCTTATCCAAATAAGTTTTTTTACCTGTATACATGATATGGCAGCATCAAGGAGACCATTTTCTGGTATTCGGACATAAATTGACTCAAAATAATTTTTTTCAATCTCAATATCTGCAACTAAAGTTCCCCTAAAATATCATATATTAGGCATGTAATAATTAGTTTTTATAGCAAAATTATTTACCAAACAAATAAAATGCATGCAAAACAATACTGCGGTAATTCTATATTATAGATTTACAAAGTGGTCTATAGTGACCCCCATGTGTCGACTTCGACTTATTAGTCTTAAGTCTGAATATGATTTATAAACTAAAGAAGAAGATACAGAATGTTTAATTTATTGCAATATGATGCAATAAATACAGAATTTTTATTCTTTTGAATGAAATTCACCCAAATCCCTTTCGATACTATACAACGTGCTTTTAAAAAGTTGTACCTTTGGAAGTCAGTATATTCTCATTTTGGTAAATAGTTTGCCTTCTTCTTCTTCTTCTTCTTCTTCTTCTTCAAGTTCCACTCCTATCGGAGATTAGAAATCATTCTGCCAATTATAATTTTATTGGTTACGCGCCTGAATAGTTCAATTGAACTGTATCAAGACCAATCACGGAGATTGCGTAGCCACGAGATTTTACGTCTTCCTACTGTTACGAACATGCATTCAGTGTGGCCCGCCTAAGAGTTTCATCTCGAAGCATCTCGGGCATCGAGAATCATCGATTGATCTTTCGACCGCAAGAGAACAGTTATTTGACTGAATTAGAATTAAAGGTGGGAATGTTCTAGAATATAGTAACTTTGGTATATATATATATGTAACGGTGTTAGGAGTGAGTTTAGTTGATAAGAGAATACCGAACTGTAAAGTTATAAATAAATATATTTATATAAATTCGAACCGCTCGTTTTATTTCATCACGCTACACTACGCTTCTTTTACCTTTGATTTTACCCTGCAGTATATTCCTTAGTAGTTCGTACTTTTCACCTCTCATGATGTGCCCCAAGTATTCTAATTTCCTGATTTTTATTGAATTTAAAACTTCGCATTGTTTTCCTAGTTGTTCGAGAACTTGTTCATTTGTTTTGCGATCCATCCATGATATTTTCAAAATACGTCGGTAACATCACATTTCGAATGCGTCCAGGTTTTTAATGTTGGATTTTTTAAGTGTATAAGCTTCAACTTCATACACAAGAGTAGAGAAAATATAACATCGAAGCATTCTTATCCGGAGCGATATATTGATATCGCGATTACAAAAAAGATTTCTCATTGTATTAAAAGTTGACCGTGCAATTTCAATGCGGCATCTTATTCCTTTTGTCTGATCAGTATCTTCTGTGATCCATTCTCCAAGGTATTTGTACGAAGATATTTGTTCAATTTCTGTACTATCTAGTACTAGCTTAACTTTGATGTTATCTGCTTTTGTAAACACCATGAACTTGCTTTTCTTCAAATTTATTTTTAGGCCATAATCAATGCAATATATATTTAGTTAAAAAAAAAGAGGTTAATCTTTGTAAACGGGTATATTTATTTAAAAAACCCTTAAAAGGGCCACATCAATAAAACAAACGTTTTCGGACCACACAGTCCATCATCAGGTTTTTAAAATGGACTGTGTGGTCCGAAAACGTTTGTTTTATTGATGTGGCCCTTTTAAGGGTTTTTTAAATAAATATACCCATTTACAAAGATTAACCTCTTTTTGTTATACGTGGTATACAGCCAGCTACAGGAATTTTTCCTTGTGGATATATTTAGTTGTTCAGCAAGGTGTTGCAGCTCTTCTTGTGTTCCTGCCAGAAGGACGGTGTCGTCAGCATATCTTATGTTATTAAGTGACTCACCGTTTATTATAAGGCCCTCACTGATCTCGGCAAGCGCTAAATCTGAGATTGCTTCACTGTATAAATTGAATAATAAGAGCGAAAGAATACACCCTTGGCGGACCCCACGGCGAATCTTGATATCCTCGGTCAGTTCGTTTTCAACTTTCACTTTTGCTGTTTGGTTCCAATAGAGGTTACAGATGATTCTAATGTCTCTACTGTCTATGTTTTTATTCAATAAAATTTCCTTAAGCCGATTATGCTGCACTCGGTCAAATGCCTTCTCAAAATCAATGAAACAGGCATATACTCCCTGAATAATATCTAAGCATCGCTGCGATAGAACACTTACTGCAAACAGTGCATTTCGTGTTCCCAGTCCTTTTTAAATCCCATTTTTGTATTACTTATGCCTTCATCTGATTTCTTATGTATTCTATTGTGAATTATTACTTTAAAAAACAATTTCAAGACATGGCTCATTAAGGTTATGGTGCCATGCTCATTGCACTCCTTTGCATTATCTTTTTTGAGAAGCAGTATGAATGTTGATTGGAGCCCTTCTTTAGGTATTATACCTGTTCTATATATGGTATTGAATATATCCAGAAGAAGGTCAATAGATTCAGTATTCACAATTTTAAGTAATTCGATAGGAACCTCATCAGACCCGGGAGATTTACTACCTTTAGCTTGTTTCATTGCATATTCAACTTCTTCTTGTATAATGTCAGGCCCAGTATCATCCTTAAATTCTTTTGGTGCTTCTGTTCTGTCTTTGTCTTCAAAAAGTTGTGCTATATATTGTGTCCATCTCTGCATTTTTTGGTTTATATCTGTTATAAGTGCCCCACTTTTATCTCTTAGTTACCTAGTTTGAAGTGTTTTTCTTATTCCTGTTAATTCTCTAATTCTTTTATGCATGTTAAAAAGTCATATTTTTTCTCAATTTCTTCTAGTTCTTGGCACTGCTCATGTAACATTCTCTCCTTAGCTTCTTTTATTCTCTTTTTAATTATTCGATCAGTTTCATTATATTTAATTGAATTTTTTGTTTTGAATGTTTTTCTTTCATTCATTAATAGTAGTATTTCTTCAGTCATCCAGTCTTTATGTTTTCTATTCTTTTGTTTTAAGTTTTCATTTGCTGTTTTAATTATTGCTACTTTTATATTTTCCCATTTCTGATCAATGTTATAGCTACAACTGAATAGTTTTATTCAGTTCTTGGGCATTACGTAGATTTTCAGTAAGAGTTTTTACAGTTTTTTCCTTTGTTTGTGGTTCCCTTAATCTCTTAATATCAATTCTACTTTGTGTGGGTTTTTTAATTAGTTTTAATTTGGATCGTAATGTGACTAGTATGGGGTTATGGTCTGAACCGATGTCTGCTCCAGGGTAAGTTTTGGCAGACAGTATAGAATTACGAAATCTTTGTCTAATAAGGACAAAGTCAATTTGATTTCGAATTATTCTATTCGTTGTATCACCGGGAGATTTCCATGTATACAATCTTTTTTTTGGTAGCTTAAAAAGTGTATTAGCTATTACAAATTCTTCCGTCTGGCAAAATTGTATCAAACGGTCACCACGTTCATTTCTATTGCCTAGACCATAGTCCCCCACATATCCATTCACTCTTCTCTGGGCAACTTTTGCATTGAAGTCTCCCATTACTATTGTAGTGTGATGTTTCTTCATTGATTTTAAGACTTGTTCCAAATCATGGTAAAATAGTTCGATATCGTCGTCATCTTTATCTGCCGTAGGAACATAAACTTAAATAAAATTTACTATACCTTTTTTAGGCTGTAGTTGCATTGATAAGATCCTATCAGAATAAGGAGTAAAACTTATCACAGAGTAATTGACCTTTTTTGCAACTAAGATAGCAACACCATAGCGATGATTAACCTCGTTGTTACCTGAATAATACATGGTTCCATTATTTGTTATTTGTTTGCCTGAACCTGGCCACTGTACATCACTTATACCTAAAACATCAATTTTGATGTTTTCCATTTCAAGCAGTACGTTCGCTAATTTACCACTTGCATATAAACTTCTGACATTCCAGGTTGCTATTTTCAATGTCTTAAGTCCACAGGGATTTCTCTGGTTTACGACCTGGGAGGCCCTGTGATCTACAGTTTTTCCTTTCCTGCCGGATCTTGGATTCCGTGCTCCATAATCAGTAACTTTGTTTACTCTACTTGTCATAGTGATATAGTTTGCCTTTATATAGTTTGTCATATAGTTTACCTAAAATACGTTTAAGGAGAAAAATCAAAGACGCTGCTCTAATTATGCTAAATGAGATTGTAGCATTTGCAATTTCATTGATTCTTTGGTATATATTGGAATCCCCTCGTATATGTAATATATTGAAATCCCCTCATATATGTTTGAAAAAACGAAGAATTTTTTGCATCTTTCTTAGTTGGTATCTTTCAAGTTAAAATACCCGAAATATATTTAGTTAATATAAACCATTTTAAAGTTGTTTATTAATTTCGCAGCTGCGTATTTTCCTGTCGATAATTCTTTGATTTATGCCGCCCAAAGTAATGCGTTTTCAAATTAATAATCTACGTCTTAATTTTCGTTGTGTTTTGTTTATTTCAGCATTTTGTTTATTTCAAGTTATGTAAACGAATTTTTAAGATAATTTCGTCATTCTTACTTGGGTCGCTATAGGCTCAGGTATGGATCCAAATTCATCCGTCGAATTTAAGGTTTTCTGTTTTTGACCCCTTTTTATAGAAGTATGTAGCAGTCGAAAGTAAATTGTGAAGTATGTCTAGTTACAGAGGAGGTTAAAAAAGTATTTAAGAGATTTGTGTCGCCTGCAGCAATTCTGATGTTCTAGTTTGTTTCCAGTTGAAGTGCTTCTTCAATCTCGCTGTTCCTGCTTTGTTCCTGAAGCAGTTTGTTTAGTTCCAGTTATAGTTCCAGAATTCTAGTGTAAAACTCAGTGCAGTCCAGGTAACTTTTGTGTAAATATTTAAAGTTTTTTTAATAATATAATTGCTTCATTAAAATTTAAAGGATTTATAATAATTAATAAATTATAAAATTTTAGGGTTTGACTTTAGCTGTCAATTTGTGTGTTCACTTTTTTTTTAATTTATTGTTAACTTATGACAAGTCGTTTTATTATGTTTGGATTTTAGTTTGTTTTATTTTTAAAGAAGGTTAACCTCCATGCAATTTTGTAAGTTTTGTAGCAACAGAGTTTGTAAACGCCTAGGACGCATGTAAGTTTTTTTGTTATTCTTATTCTCTTTACTATTAATATATATAAACTTTGAGGGTATACAAGGCAACTATCGAACACGGTGATTAATTTAATCTTGCCCAAGTACTATCGATCAATAGATCATCTTCAGGAGCATTTCGTCAGTTGAGGCCTATCCGACATAGTAGAATGTCATAAATGTAAAATTTGGACATAACAATACAAAATACAATATACTAAGACAAACAAACACTTTAAAATTTTTAAGAAGCTACATGTTGTATAGAAGCCGGAGACATTCTGTCTGTCTCAAAATACATGTCTTGTATTTTGTATCGTTATGTCCAAATTTTACATTTATGACAGTCTACTATGTCGGATAGGCCTCAACTGACGAAATGCCCCTGAAGATGATCTATTAATCGAAAGTACTTGGGCAAGATTAAATTAATCACCGTGTTCGATAGTTGCCTTGTATACCCTCAAAGTTTAATTATTCGAACATTCAACCTTATATTGATTAATATATATGTAAATTTGTGCCATTATTTTTATAACTGTTTGTGGTAAGACACCAATGTTAAATTTTGTTGTTGTTAATTTTTTTTAAACTATCCCTTTTTTTAGTTTCCATTTGAAAAAGATATGTTTTTTATGTTTAATAATTATTTCTCTATTTACAACTAGCTGTTGTAACAGGTATAATTAGGCACCTCAAAGTGGCGCCCTATACTAAATTACTAGAGGTGTTTCTTGTTTCTTTTTGCTTTATTTGTGAAAAGAGATTCATGACCCTTTGTTCCATTTTTTTGGTAGTTGGCCATTTTTAACCCCCTTATCTTTTACTTATCCACGACGCCATCTCTCCTAACAAACAAACGAGTGCCGTTCGCACAAGTAGCGTTTATTTTGCTTGCCCTATCTTTACCCCCATAATCTTACCCTGAGGTACGCAAAATATTATCGTTACAAGATGAATTATTTTCTAGCAAATTCCTCGGCAGATTGCAGTAGAATCTGGTTACCCGTTTAAAGGAGCAAATTAATGAAAATAATATCACTATAGGAGACCGGCCCTGACAAGGTATGGTAAAGTTGTACTGATATCGTACTCCTAGTTTTTGATAAAAACAAGTGGTTTTATTAAATAGTTTTTTTAAAGTTAAAGTGTTTATCTACTAGATACTACTACGTAAGTTATCTATACGTAATTATTATTTTATTAGTGTGAAAAGAAAATGTCAATAATAATTATACTACCGTACAATCATTTTTTGAGGTTAGCTGTTATAAGTACCTTATAGTAGCATGCGGTTAGTTTTTCACTTACCAGAGTCGGAGTAAGGCCTTCGCCGCAACAGCTTAAAATGACTTCACAGAATGTAAACACACCTTCCGATCTATACAGTCCAGTAAATCAACGTTGGAATATGACAAACAGTTATGCATCAGCCGCTTCACACTATTTTCCGAGTAAGACCCAAGCAATTGTATTTAGTTGCATCTTCTTTCTTCTTTAGATGCAAATCCACTAATGGATGTTAGCGATCACATTTTCCATTAATTCTCTATTTCTTGCAATATGTATCAGATATTTTATGTCGTTAATCCCTGTCCATTGCCTTATGTTTCGGAGCCAGGACATTTTCTTGCGTCCCATTCCTCTCTTGCATTTAGTTGCATCGATAATGCTAAACTGCAGGATTATCTCATTCCTTTGGGCACAATCATCAACCAAAAAAATATTATTTTTTCATCTAGATTATCTTATAATAGAATCTGCATGTATTTGGCAAACAAAACCGTATTAGATAACTTCATGGCTCTATAGAAGCACTCGGCGAAGTTGTAACAGCCCGAAGACTTGTCTCTCCAGCAGAAAGACTAGTTTTGTCTGGAGTCTGCCCGTCAATTCCAAGAATTACAGAATATCGGTTTAAAGCTTATTTCCCCAATATCATTTCTGAAAATTAGCTCGACTCTCCCCGAATATGGTCACATATTGAGCTTTCGGAGGCAAGTTTATATAAGCCCTATAATATCACCAATTGCAGATTCTATTCTAATAAATATCGATCAAACACCTTACAGCATATTTTTGTCACAAGGTACACTTACCTGCTTTATTTGCAAAAATACAGGACACATATCATCCCAATGCAATAACAGTTCAGTAACGGAATCAACTCATATTGAGTCAAACAATGAAGTACCAAATCAAACAGCTTCAACAAGTATACTACACAAGATACCAAACACCCAGCAGTCATTAAGTTATCCATTATCAAATCCAAGCATATCACCTACACCTACAAATCTCCATGACAAAAAAATTACTAACGCTCCTACTCATAACAATAGTTTCAATCAACCTCATTCAGTAGCAATACCGTTTTCACAAACTTCGGAAGCAATATCCTCCAATCTATGAGCTTCTTTTTTATTAGATACAACTGCAGAAACTTTTAATAAAACTGATACATCAAGACAATTTTCTAAAACAACCATTTCAACCAATCTTACAAATAAAACTTCAAGCTCGAGTTCTGTCACTACCAATGAGTTTGCTCCAGTACTTCCAAATGTACTAAAGCCACAGCATCTAAGTGAAAACTCTAATAGCAATTACGAAACCGCAAGTTCTTTCATAAAACGCAGTATTGGTGAGATCGTCACGCCTCCTTCAGACTCAGTAATTTCATCAGAAAATCTGTTTGTAAAACCCAAACCCTCTAAACCAAAAAAAACCGCGCTTATCTAAAGTCCCATCTACACGGGAAACTCTTGAAAATTTCATTGATAATCATACCCCACCATTCGTTTTAAATTACCACCAACTGATATGGATGGTTTACTATATCTTTTACAAAGCAGCTATCAATATGCAAATGATAGATCTACAAAAAGCAAGTTTACAAAACTTCAAAAGAAACTACACAACCATTTAGAGAAAGAGATTTCTGACTTAGATAGTGACTCTTTTGTAGACAATTGTTCAGTATCATCTAACTCCGAAGCTGTTAACAACATTCAACTCAATACTTCAATGGAACATTGATGGATTTTTTCATCGTCTCCCTATGCTACAGGTTCTTTTATCTAAATATGGAAGAAGCGTCCAATTTTCATGAGTTCCCTCACACGTCGGAATAACAGGAAATGAAGAAGCTGACAGGACTGCACGAGAGGCAATTTTAAGTGATTTGTCAAAGCCGATAGACAAGTGTGTTTCCAGTGACTTAGAAGCTTATTCTAAAATTAAAATGTGGTGTTTGTGGCAAAATGAGTGGTCTCAAACTAATTCCAATCTAAATAAAATCAAAAATAATGTGTCTCAGTGGTTTCCATCGTCGCTCAATAGACGAGAACAAATTGCGGTTGCGCGTTTATGCCTAGGACACACCAGAATAACGTACTCCTAACTTTTCACAAAGAAAAATCCACCTATATGTGATCAGTGTAACGTCCGATTAACAGTCGAACAATTTTTAGTAAATATGACCAAGAAAGACAGCGCTACAAGATCTCAAATGCTCTACTACAGGCTCTAGGTCAAAACTGTTCCTGTAACAATATAGTGAATTATCTTAGATCCATAAACATTTTCTACAACCTATAGGTGTTTAATTTTGTTTTTTATATTTTGTTCCGTCGCTAATAACCTTTTGGTGGATGCGACATCTTTTTCTAATAAAAAAAAATATCACTATAAGTACGTAAAGAACATATCGAAAATACATCATTTATGTTTTTAAGGAATATACTATAAAATCGGAGTTTGGTGTTTATTGAGAGTAAACTAAATGTAAGACTAAATACTTAACATATTAGGATAGTATTATGAAGTTGATTTCATGGTCTTTTCCTCATGTTTTTTTTTATAAAATCACTAACAGGAGAATTTTAATTTCATCATTGCATGTGGTTGGCAAACTTATTTTAAACTTAAATTCTTATTTCCAATAAAAACAGTAGTTGCATTAAGATGTCACAAGAAAATAGCTTTAGAAGAATATTAATGATAAGTAGATAAGAGAAATGTAGCCACTTCATCTTTGATATTATATTATTTGTTTGTAAAAAATATTTGTTTATCTGTTTAATCTATTTATAAGCATTTAATTGATAAAATAACTTGAAAAAAAAAATATTATCCTTGACGATAGTTCAATGTCAGAAAAAGACGTCAAATAAATCCTATATGCAAATAGAATTGATCCCGTCTTTTATTAAACCTTGAGTTGCATTTTGTTTTTTTTTGAACCTATTCTCTATCCTTCCATTGTTGGATATAGGTCTCCCCCAGTTCTCTCCATCTTCCCTATCTTGAGCTGTTCCATCGTCCGTCTTGGAGACGTTCATTGTGTCCAGCCCATTTCCATTTCAGTTTTGCTGCTTGTTCTATCGTGTCTACTGTCTTTGTTCTGGTTCTGATCCACTGGTTACGTTTTCTATCTCTAAGTGATACACCCAACATTTGTCTCTCCATCGCTCTTTGTGCCTTCCTTATCCTATCCAAATTTCATGTACTGATTGAATATTATTTAGTTTTCGTAATATTAGCTACGAAACAATGAGTTTTTTAATTAAGTTATGACTAAATAAGATTTGCGTTAGTCACTTTACCTTTACGAAAGTGATAAAGACCACTGCAGTTAGGCTATGACCACTTTTAAGGTAAAAATAATATTGAAAAAATAACAGATTCATAATTATGAGTTATTATAATAACTTTGGATTTAAACAAATAATATGTTTTATACAAAAAGTATTGTCTTGGACGCCGCTTCTAAGGCACTAACAAACAAGGAAGTCATAATCTCTTTAGTAATGCGTTTCGTCTACTTTTAGTTATTAGGATTCGAGTTTAATCTATATGTCTCATATATATGCATACACGTATGATAGTTTATGTTAGGACCAATATAAGCGCGAGTTTAATCATCCTTTTACTCGACCTAACAGGTCTATTTTGGTTTAGTCCTAGATTAAAGTTATCCTTACCTAACAGCCTTTTTAATGAAGTATATTGTGGCTTTTTGTCACACTTCTACGAAGTCTTGGGGAAGTAGTATTCTCGCAGTTGTAATGAAAGTATTCCGCCGTCTTGTCTTTAGCTCTTGACGAAACAGTGCTATGCTTTAAAGGCTTATGTATAAAAGCTTCTTAATCTTTAAGTGCTAACGCTCACTACTGCGACTCCTGCCAAAGCCAGGATTGCGACCGGTCGGATCCAGCCAATTGTACATAAGGTTGTAATGAGCCAACACGCACATGGCCGTTTTAGCCAGATGGTTGTACTAGCCACATTTCATCGATTTAATCAGACATGATACACAGACAGAATGCGGCCACACAATGATCTGTACGCGTATTGTATAGTTTGTCTGGGTATTGTTCAGTTGGTTTGTGTCGTTTGAACTGACAAGAACCACGTATTCCAGTCGAGGAAGGAAGCGTGTTGCTCTTTAAGTATTAACATTTACAACCATTATCATCGACGTAGGGTCGCATTAGCTTCGCATTACTTTGCATTAGGTGTGCGTTAGCATTAACACCCATTGATCGTAGCAGATTTGACATTTCAGTCGTTCCACAGTCTGATATCGTTATTTTGACTGTGTTTCTTGCTATGCCAACAAGGTTCTGACATACATATTTCTTTTGCTTCTTTATTGTAGGTTTATTTTTTTGGCATATTAAGAGAAAAATATCACCTTGTAGAACACTAAATAACTAACAAGGTAGAATTGACTGACTCCAAAATAAAAGATAGTCAAACAAATATAGAAGAGAAACTAGAGCAATGAGAATATATGGTCAGATTTCAAGCAAAGGTAACAAGAAGCTGAGAAGAAAAGATTTCAGATTTTTTAAAGGATTTCAAAAAGAAAAGATATGCAACGTAATTAATTTGAAATAACAAAATTCTTTTTTTTTTCAACCCTTAAAATTGAATTAAATTTGAAGAAATATTGTGCATAGACATTGAATCCTGTAGTATTATTGTTGTATTATATTTTCAATTTATTTTTAACATAATGTTTTAAATTTATACATTTATTATTACAAGTTTTATATTGGCTCTTTTTTATCACTTACTAGATTATTCTTGTTAATTAATGTATAGTATGAACTATATTCATGAACAAATCTTGAAACTAGAAATTATTCAATAGTGATTAAAGATTTATTTTACTGATCTATAAATAGAGCACTCGAAATTTTAGGAACTAGAAGAATTATCAAAAGGTGCAAATTTCCGTTATTTTTGAGTCCGTTCTAAAGTCGTTGAATTCTTTTAATTTTAAATTTGTGTTTATATTTTTTACATTCATATTTAAGGTGGAGTGGGGTATCTGTGGACGGAATATTAAAAGTTTTATTTTGAAGTTGCTTATGAAGTACTTATGAATTGGGTTTCAAACCACTTTCTTTTGTTTGTAGGTATTTATTACATATTATTAATCTATTAATATGTTCTCTTCAATAGAAGATAAAAAATAAATTCAGAGAGAAGTGTATTGTCATTCTTCTTTCACATGTAAGGGTCCACAGTTACCCGTTAATTTAGGGTAACTGTGGACCCTGACGTGGAGTCTGTGGTCTGCTTGGTAAACTTCACTTTGTAGTTATTATAATGAAAAGTGTAACTGTGGTTTAAAATAAAAGCAACATAAAAATGCAGAAACAAAAGTTTTTATTAAAAACCATGAAACAAAAAATAGCTAGGTAATATTTTTAAATCTCCTTAAATCCTCACAAAACGTAACGACGTTATTATCTTCTGATTTTGGTTTGTTCAGTATTCCTAATATCTTATCATAAGCTAACAAGAGAGGCTCGTTTTCCTCACGAAATTTGAAGACATTTCCCACACATTGTTTTAAACATTTGATTATCACAACTCTTTTCACTGCATTAATTTGACACATTAGTCCAATCGAATCAGTAACTGCTCGTTTGTTTATTCGTACCACGATGTTTTTTCCTGGTATTATATTATCGTCAGTAGGTTTTTGAACTTGAGGTTCGGCACCTTCTTCCACATTGTCATTTGGAGTTTCATATGAGTCATCACTCTCTGCATAAATGTCTTCTTCGGAATTTTCATGATCCCTACTTAATTTTTGCTGTTTCTTAAATGTATTCTTCGAAGATTTTGTCTTACTTTTTAATAACTGTAGGTGTTCTAAATAGGTTTTAGTTGTGATCATCTCAGCAACATCTATTCTTTTCCTCTTCCTTAGATGTAAATTCAGAGAAGGTTTCACTGTTGCTAGTAGAATGTTCTCTCAGGATGCAATGGAAGTTGATGTTATGCAATTCTGGCTTTCTGTAGTAGAGCTGCAAGAGGTTATACATGAGTTGTATGAAATGTTTTTCTCTTCATAATATCGTTTTACCTTTTCAGGATCCAAGTTTTCTTTATTAATGGAATCTCAATTTAGACGAAAAATACCTGATTTTCTAAAGCTATTCACCACAACAGGTTTTCGAATACTGCGAAAAGCTTTTCCCAAAAAGTTGGAAAATTTGCATTTTGTTAGCTGTTTTCCGAAATTTTTGCACTGCCAATCTGTTAACAAAGCATCCCATGAAGACTTGATCCACTTGAAGACAGACACGTCCATAGGCTGCAATATTGCAGAAGTATGTAGCAGTAATTTAAGAATAGTCACATATTCTGCCATGGATAAAGCAATCAGTTTGGGTGAAATGTGCAATAAATGACCACAAAGATTAAGCAAGTATGTACTGTAAACTTTATAAGATCTTCTTAAATAAAAAAACATTAATGGGTGCCAGAGTTACCCCAAACCACAGTTAACACATTTCACTTTATATTTTATATATCTAATCTAACAAATGGCTAGCATAATACGTTATATGGAAACGCAGTTTCTCCGGGACAATAACTTCTAGCGCCACCTAGGAAAGAAATCTGAACTATTAACTGACATTTTAACTCACTGAATCTTATCAATTATATTTTTTCTCGAAACGATACGGTTGATTTGTTGATAATTTATTCAACAAATTGTTGTTTCCAGTATTTTTTCGCAAAATTGTCAAAATTATTGGTTACTGTAATTTTAAGGTAAGATTTATTAAACAAAATAATTTAAATATTTATATTATTTTATATTATACTTGGTTTGCATGCGAGAAGTGTATAATTTTAAAAAGATTAATTTTTATTTCGTTTTAAGGTTCTTTGATCCTAAAATATTCAAAGTAAAATCAAATGTGTCAAAGTTATGAATAAACCGTTACAAGGATAATTATTTCGAGTAGGTACATTTAATTTGGTATAAAGTTTTTAAAAATGTTTTGTAAAATTGTATGCAAAATTAATTTAATAATTATTCCGAAATTAAAATAAGTTGTCACGAATGAATAAATTTATGATTTCAAATAATTGCTACTTGCATTTTTGTATATAGAAATGTAACCATAACACCTAGACAAACGCAACGCAATACCAACGCCACGAGACCTCCGCCAAGACCACACCGAAGGAAGCCAACAACACCATTAGATTATAAGTTATTACCTAAAACATTATAAATACAGCTTAAAATAAAAAAGTAGATTTTTCTATTAGAGTCACTTGCTAGCTTACGTTCAACTATAATTGTTAACATTAATTAAGCATAGTCTGTAATTTGTATACTTTCAAAAATAAAGTTTTTTTTTAAAAGTGTTCTAAGTTGAGAAAATATAATTGGCGCTGCGAACAGGATCCTCAACACAGAATTAGCAAGATTCCTGGTCAACTTCAGTTGTTTGGTAGAGGACCCACGAACCGGAAAACGATGCAGAATAATCCAGTGACGCTGCTGATAATATTCCTGTAAGTTTTTCCTTTATTTTATTTTCATTTTACTTATGAGCACATTTGTTGAGTTAACTGAAACTGAACTTAATATTATCCTTTGTAAATCCGAACGAAATCATCTTCGTGATAGAAGCCCTTTACATCGACTTCCTATTCTCCAAGAAATTTCTCCGATTATAGAGGATAAAATGCCCATTTCAAACGGTGATATTTCAAGCCTGTGTGCTACTCTTCCCGAATACACAACAGGTCAAAACCTATCGACATTTATTAGATCCGTAGATGCCCTAATTGAATTTCTAGCAGGCCAAAACCCAACAGAAGTTCAAGCATTTGTATTAAATGCAAATATTCTTTCACGAATAAAAGGTGAGCCGAGAGACTACCTCAATTTTTCTAATAAAACTGTTTGGACAGATGTCCGACCAGCCTTACTAGCTAAATACGGCGACAGGAGATCTGAGGAAATCCTAGTCACTCAACTAACTACAACTGTACAAAAACCACATGAAACTTATGACGACTACTACCAACGAATAACTACCCATTTAAACGATTTATTACAACATATTTCTTTGCATAATAATGCAGAAACGGTGCTTTTTAAATCACCCTACTTTAAAAATTTAGCCTTAAAAACATTTTCTACAGGCGTAAACAATCCCTATTGCGAATACCTTTCGCACTTCCAACTCGATACGCTAGACACAGCTTTACAAAAGTGTATAGCCTATGATAATCACAGAAATCAAGTTTCTTATATGAACTTTCTTAAAAATCAAAAAGTGAAACCAAAACCGACGTATCAATCTAGACCAATACCACATAATACCAACACAAATTTCAATAGACAAATTCCCCAAAATTCTAACTCAAATTTTAATCAACAAAATTCTCAAAATACGAACGCGAATTTTAATCGAAATCCTGCCACACCTCACAACAATAATAAATTCAATTCAAGACCTTCAAACACAAATTTCCACAAAAACACGACAAATAAATACCAAAACTCGAACTTTCCTCGAACAACACAAAACCCTCAATCTTACAACCCTCGACCAATGAGTGGTGTAGAAACAATCCGTACAGAAGCACGACCCATGACAACATCGACAAGATGGACCCAAAACTTTAACGTCGAATCAGAGAACTGCCCTGATTCATTCGAAAATTACCACGAAACAGATTACTATAACCCTCAGGAGACAGAATATTACGATGACCCTGACAATACCCAAGATCTTCCCCAAGAAGAAAATTTTCACGACACCTCATTGCAAGAGCAACCTCCACCTCAATTGATTTAAATAATATCAAAAATCACCCAAGACTTCCATTCTTTGTATTACCCGAAAGTAAACTAAAAATCCTTATCGATACCGGTGGATCTGACACCATTATCTCTCCCAAAGCTTCAAAGTTATTTAATCCTCATCACATTTACAAAAAAGACTTCACGCTTACATCAATGAAAAAAACGACCAAATATTCAGACAATATCAAAACTCCCCTATTTAAAGAATTAAATATACCCGATTTTATCGATGCACGCATCGCTGACTGGAGTAAAGACTTCGACATTTTATTAGGAAATTTTGATCTAGATTCATTTCAAGCCATTTTAAATTACACAAATAAAACATTAACACTACAACGTTACGACATAGAGATACCCTTTCAAACACTTTCTTTCAAAATACCCGTTGACATAGAACAAGGCGAAATATTATTTCCCGAAACAAGAATAAATAACGAAATCTTTCCAGAATCCATTCATCACGTTACTAACGGTTACATCGATAACATCACTCTTGATTATCCAATACAAATAAAACCCATACATGTAGAAAACCTAAACAACTACGAAATAACCAACGACATACCTTCCAATTTCGACCCTAGCATAATTCGCACACAACACTTAAACCCCGAAGAAAAAGAAAAAATACTAAGACTATGCCACAAATACAAAGACATATTTTACGACGAAAAAGACAAACTAACTTTCACATCAGAAATAAAACATCATATCAGGACTAAAGACGAAAACCCTATTTACTCAAGAAACTTTAGACACCCCAAAGCAATGCAAGAAGAAATTACGCGACAAATAAACAAATTACTTGATAATAATATTATTAGACCTTCAATCTCCCCCTATTCAGCACCCGTGTGGATCGTCCCCAAAAAAACTGACGCCTCCGGCAAAAAGAAATTTCGCATGGTAATAGATTATAGAAAATTAAACGAAAACACAATCGAAGATAAATACCCTCTCCCAAAAATAGATGAAATTCTAGACAACTTAGGTAAAGCCACATATTTCACGACCCTAGACTTAGCCCAAGGATTCCATCAAATAGAAGTTCATCCCGACTCTATAGAAAAAACCGCTTTCACTGTACCCCATGGCCATTTTGAATTTCTTAGAATGCCTTTCGGTCTAAAGTGCAGTCCAGCAACCTTCCAAAAATTAATGGACAATATTCTACGCCCCTTTCTACACAAATTTTGTTTCGTCTACATGGATGACGTAATCATATTTTCCAAGTCATTACAAGAACATCTTATCCACATATCTCAAATTTTCCAAAGATTCCAAGAAACTAATTTAAAAGTCCAACTTGACAAATCCGAATTCCTAACAAAAGAAGTCACCTTCCTAGGCCACGTTGTTACCCCAGAAGGAGTCAAACCAAATCCCGCAAAACTCAAAGCAATTAGAGAATATCCACTTCCCAAAACAATAAAAGAAATAAAATCTTTCTTAGGACTAATCGGATATTACAGACGCTTCATCCCAAATTTTGCAAAAATTACTTCTCCCCTAACACGTTGTACAAGAAAAAATGCGATTATTGACCCAACAAATTCCACCTATCTAGAAGCATTCACTAAATGCAAAGAATTACTTTCAAACTCTCCAGTTTTACAATATCCTGATTTCTCAAAACAATTCACATTGACAACCGACGCTTCCAACATCGCATTAGGCGCTGTGTTAACCCAAGACGGTCATCCCGTCGCATATCATTCTCGCACTCTAAATACAGCCGAGCAAAATTATAGCACAACAGAACGTGAATTACTCGCTATCATCGATTCTTGTAAACATTTCCGACCTTACCTTTATGGAACTCGTTTTATAGTCGAAACCGACCATAATCCTTTAGTATGGATTTATAAAATAAAAGATCCTACATCCCGTTTAGCCAGATGGCGATTAAAATTAGAAGACTACGACTTCGAAGTTAGATATCGCCGAGGTCGCGACAATCAAGTTAGCGACGCCCTATCTAGAATACAAATTAATGCCCTTACAAAATCTTCAATTATAGCCAAACCACCAAATACTAACGACTTTGACCCAGACGAATTCTTAGATACATTCGATAATATTCAAAATAATCTCGATGAAACCCAAACACAACACACTTCATTAGAAGACCCTATTAATGGCATACCTATATCAGAAGAACCCTTAAATTTATCAACTAATCAAATAATAATTATTCCTAACAGCGAAAAATACGACGTCACTTACAAAAGAGTATTTAAAAAACATAGATACTCCGTTCACGTTACTGAAAATTGGCAAGATTGTCTTGTCGACGCATTTAAAGCAATTTTAAAACCAAGCCAAAAATTTGGCATAAAAACTCCACATTGTTTCCAACCTTTCATATGTGATTTCTTTAGAACACACATAGATAATACTGTTAAAGCAAATTTCTGCGAAAAACTTTTACAAGATATAGAAAGCGAAGAAAAACAAATAGAATGTACAAAAACTTATCATGTCATGAATCACAACGGCATAATTGAAACATATAAACATCTAAAACAAAAGTTTTACTGGCCCTCAATGCAAACCACGATAGCAAACTTTATTAACAAATGTGATATTTGTTTACAAAACAAATATGAACGCCAACCATACAAACTACCTCAGTTAGGTCCGCTATTAGGACAGAAACCATTTGATATTTTACATGTAGACATACTACAATGCAATAAATCTTATTACCTAACATTAGTCGACTCATTTTCAAAATACGCCCAATGCTACAAACTTCCAGACAAAGCCTCCGTATCGATTTTAAGCAAAATTAGACATTATTTCTCACACCATAACCATCCCAAGAAAATTGTATTCGACAGCGGAAAAGAATTCAATTCCTCAGTTATCAAAGAATTCTTGAATCTACACAAGATCGAAACTCATACAACCACTGTTAACAATTCTTCATCAAACTCCCCAGTCGAAAGATTCCACTCAACCTTGTTAGAAAAAATTCGAACATTAAAAGCACAAAATCCGCAAAACTCCTTAGATGACACCTTTACACAAGCTGTCCTTGTGTACAATCAATCGATTCACAGTTCTACAGGTTATTCACCATTTTCAATACTTTACGGCCCTTATCTAAATGAAATTAATTTTGACTTTGACCTACCTATCTATGAAACTTATAATGAACAACATAAAAACGAACTACTTCCATTTATTGACCACATATATACAAAAACAAAAGAAAAAAGAGACAAAGCTCTAGAAAAAGTAAATAAAGACGCAGAAGAAATACCTACAATCACACAAAAAGTTTACGCAAAGAAAAAGAAAATTCAACCCAAACTAGACCCTCTATATCAGACAATAACCCCCACTTCACAAAACAAAACAAAAATTACTGGCCTAACGGCAAAAAATAACAAAACTAGTACACACTTAAAATACGTTAAAAGACAAAGAAAACACTACAAAAAATCCTCTTTACAGGATGGCCCTTCAACATCTGCAAGCACTGGTCAAAATCCAAGAGATACCCAATAATGGTTACTATACGGAATCAATAGGAGACTCAAAAATCATAACTCATTTCCACAAACACATACTACAAATTGACTTACACAAACTCCAACAAACACTATCCAACAGTAGCGACAACTTCGACAACGTCTTACCAAACATACCCTTGATACAACTTCTAAAAAACCAATTTATTCATCTACTGAAAGAAGCAGAAGATAACTTACATAAAATTACACGAAAAAGAATACAAAAACGAGGTCTTTTCAACTTCTTAGGTACGACTATCAAATACATTACCGGCAATCCCGACGACTCAGACTTCGAACTCCTCAAATCTCATCTCGCTGCAGTCGAGCTTAAACAAAACGAAATAATAAAAAAGTATAACAATCAAATCTCTTATGGCGAAACCTTTAATACCAGATTCGACATACTTCTTAAAAAGTTAAATGATAACAATGCCCTAATATCAAATGAAATAGATCATGTTTCCAAACAATTAGCCATACTTAACGAAATTTTAGAAATACAAAGCATAAACGAATATATCAAAAAACTATTAAGAACAATAACATTCTCTCAATCCAATATTCCAAATATCGAACTTCTTACCTTACATGAGATACTTAATCTTCAAAACACACTTCTCTCAATTTATCCTCGAGACGCTCTAATACTCAATGAAGAACACCCCTATGAAATTTTAGAAGCCTCACATTCAGTAATATGTATAACTCAAACAAGTATGCTTATTATCCTAAAAATTCCTATTCTCCACGTCCACTCTTACCCAACTTCCAAAATATATTCGATACCTAACAATGAACAAGCAATGATAATCCCACCTGCAAAGTACTACGCAAATAACACATGATACGAAAATTGCACGCCAAAATCTAACATCATCATTTGCCAAGATAGAGTTTACTCAAAATGTCAAATCCCAGACGTACAAGGATGCCTCACTGCACACGTTACAGAAAACTTTATCATAGAGACTGACCACGTCGTTCTACTAGGATTAGCAAAACCCCTTAAAATTGGCGAAATCACTGTCAACCACTCCAGCGTGATTTCCACAGATGAAACATTATACATCATGGGACAAAAGATAAACCCGCAGACCATCCAAGAACTGCAAATGCCAAATATCATACAAATAAAACTTCACCCGAAACATTCACTTATATTAGAAAAATTGGAAATTCCAAGAACCCATCACCGACTCGAGCCCATCGAAACGACAAATCTACAGCCATTGATGACAACCAGCATCAGCCTCATCCTCACATTATTAATCATGTCTGTTTTAGCATTAATTTTATACATAGCAATTCGCAAGAGAAGAAGAATCTACAAACTGTTATTTGGACCCAAAATGCCACAACACCAAGTAGCAGCCCTTCAAGAACTTCTCGAAATTCCGAGGACGGAATTTAATCCCAAGGAAGGAGGAGAAATGTAACCATAACACCTAGACAAACGCAACGCAATACCAACGCCACGAGACCTCCGCCAAGACCACACCGAAGGAAGCCAACAACACCATTAGATTATAAGTTATTACCTAAAACATTATAAATACAGCTTAAAATAAAAAAGTAGATTTTTCTATTAGAGTCACTTGCTAGCTTACGTTCAACTATAATTGTTAACATTAATTAAGCATAGTCTGTAATTTGTATACTTTCAAAAATAAAGTTTTTTTTTAAAAGTGTTCTAAGTTGAGAAAATATAATTATATAATCTGCATTTCACATATTCTATATTCAAAGTACCAAGCTTGCTCCTTCGAGTGGGTTTACTCCTGTGAATGGTTTTACTTCTGTGATTGGGATTCTCTGTCAGGAAATATTTGAGGAAGTCACGATAGAATAAATAGGAAAAAAATAGGGACAGGTACGATACATTTGGAGAGAGTCAGACAAAATTGGAGGGAGATACGGTAAAATAGCAGAAGTCAGAGAAAATTGAATGACTGTAGATGGCAATTGATTTTATCCCCTATCGCGTAGCGAGAGGTAAAATCACTGGTAATTTTATATTTGATCATATTTGGATAATAGATATAAAATTAAAGTAAATGAAATAATTGCAAAATAATATAGACATTGCTCATTGAACAAATTTATACGTTAAAAGATTATTTGATTCGGATACAAAGAGCTCTTATAATTTTGATACTTTTTGATAATGATAATTTTATACTGGCCAAACAATCGCTAAACATGGTTACGAATATTTGACCTACGATCAAATACTTGATATGATATTGCATATGCATTAAAATCACATGGAATAAATCTTCTGTCACCTATAACATTCCTAAGAATAGACACAACAACACCACAATTCCAGCATATTTTAAATTTCAGACGACAAACATACATATCTCCACTAAATAACCAGCCCTTACCTAATTCTTTTCTTATCGCATATGAGGAAACGATATACCGGATTTATCTATCATTAAATAACCAAACTTGCCAAACATGTAAGCAAACCAACTACTTAACAAAAAATTGTCCAATGTATACTGCGATTACAACAGATAATTTAACATTAAATAATCCAGTTTCAAATATAGACCCAATTGAAATTACAGCTAATCTATCAACTCAAAACAACCCAGACAAACAACAAGAAACCCAACCACACACTACCCAACAAGAAAAACCACACATAGAGCCAACCAAACAAGATTCCCAAAAACAAACGACCCAAAAATAGATTTAGAAAATAAGGCAACACATATAAAAAGAGGAAAAACAAAAAACAAACACACAATCTCCGAAATCTCTCCACTAGCTACTACATCTACAGAGGCACCTACTTTTACTACACCAAAAAATAAAGAGAAGAAACTAAAATCAGACCAAAATGTTAAACCACAAAAACCACTAAAAGAAATGCTAAGATACTGTAAAACTTTATTTGAAAACCCAAACTACAACTACCCTATAACTTACGAACAGTTATTAGACTTTTTTGAAAACTGTGAGAACTCACCAGACCCGTTAAGTATCGCCAAAATGTATACAAAAGAAACAGCAGATGTCGCGCTTACTGACTATGTACTTTGTTTTCTTCGTATTAAGATCAAGTCCGTGTTCTCTACTTATATGTGATATATGCGACATTATTCTTTGCAAACCGTCCAGACTATCTGCAAAAACTACTGCGTCGTCGGCATATCTAATGTTATTTAGACGCATTCCGTTGACTAATACGCCTTCTTGTAGTTCTCCCAACGCTTGCTCGAAGATATATTCAGAGTTTATATTAAATAACACCGGGGACAGAATGCATCCTTGTCTCACTCCTCTATCTATGAAGACTGCCTCTGTCAATTGATTATCCACTTTAATATTGGCTGTTTGCTTGTAATATACATTATAGACGATTCCCAAGTCCCTATTATCTAACCCCACTTATTTCAAGATGTTTATAAGTTTATCATGTTTTACTCTATCAAATGCTTTTTTGTAGTCGACAAAACAAACATACACATCGCAGTTAACATCCTTGCATTTTTGCATAAGTACTTGGATAGCGAATAGAGCCTCTCGGGTGCATAAGGAATCGCGAAATCCAAATTGCGTCCATGATACTTGTTCTTCGTCTTTGAGTCTTTGAAAGAAAATTAATGAGGACCATATATGGCGGAGTAAACGAACAGGGTCTGTGGAGAAGGCGATATACTTTTGAACTCTATAGACTTTTTGGTGATGCAGATATTGTGAAGACCATAAAAATAAACCGCCTAAGGTGGGTGGGCCACGTTATGCGGATGGATGAGAGTGATCCCACTAAAATAACTATGCTAAACAGGCCGATCGGAAGAAGAAGAAGCGGGCGACCTAAACTCAGATATCTGGACGATGTACAGGAAGATTTGAGGGAGATTGGAGTGAGGGGCTGGAGAAGACCAAGCTGAAGCAGGCCAAGGCTCACGAAGGGCTGTAGATCCAATTGATGATGAATGTATATACGCCAATTGTGTCAACTGTCACATTAATCTAAATACGCTAATGACACTGCGTGGTTGATGCGTTATTAAAAAAAAACTATGAAATAAAATAGAAATTGATGAGAAAATAATAAATCAAGAAGCAAGGTTTAGATATCTGGATATAGATATTACTAGTTACAGAGATGTCAAAGAAGAAGTAGGACAACAAGCAAGTGAAGCGGCAGGTTCTCTTAATAACTCGAAGAACAAATACCTAAGACAAGACACAAAAAGAAGAATCTCTAAAGCAGCAATTAAACCTATATTAACATATAAGCGGTGATAAGACCTAACACATTTAAAACGAGACGACTACTAGAAACAATAGAGATAAAAATACTTATATCTCTGTTCAGGGAATATCAGGGAAAGGTATGTTGAATAGGGAGAGAAGCGAAAACATAAGAAGAGCATGCAATATAGAAGACGTAAATGGATGGGTGGCAAAACGGAAACAGAAGTTGAGCAAACACATTAGTAAAATGGCAGAGGCTTTAAGGCCTACATACAAGAAGGAAGAAGAGGAAGAAGAATTTACAAAAAAGCGAATAGCGAGCAACAGGATCCTTGGAGAAAAATATGTTAGCGAAGTGTCCTATAAGATACAAAAAGTATTGTTAAAGAAACTCGTGGATCATATAATGTTCGCTTTGATCTAAATGGTGAAATACGTGTTGTAAAATGAAAAGATAATAGGAGTATTAATATAGCATCTAATTTTATATCAAATAGTATAGAACCTCTCGCCTAAGCTAGTAGATATATAATCACTAGCTCAAAGTAAAATCTTAATTTCTTAACCACATGGAGCAAAACTACTGGTTCGTTAGAAAATACGCCAATAAAATGAGGGATAAGTGATATTAAGCTATTTTAAAAACTAGTTAGTAAATCAAATATTACTTTATTATATTTTCGTCGGTTTATAACAGTTCCCTACGTTAACTTGACTAGCATAAAAAGTATAATAAAAAGATTGATGACATAAAATTCAATAAAAAAAAACTTTGTAGAGAAAAGTAAAGAACATAGACGATATCCAAGAAAATTGTAAAGCCAAACTTGAAAATTGTGTTTACAATATCATCAAATATAAACTTATTGTTATTAAACTGAAATAACTTAACTCAAATAATTTGCTCATTGATGGGTTTTAGCAGTTAAATAATGGATATTTTATTTATGAGAATATGATCCATTCTTAAAACTTCGTAACAAAAAAAAATACTACAGAATTATTAATGGAATAAATACCAACAAAACTGTGTGGATGTTAATGGGAGGTTGCTGAGGTATTTAAATGTTATGGGTTGGTTTCATTAGAAGTGACATAATTATGTGGTTTTAAAGTGGCTATGGAAGAAGTTATTTTATATAAGTCGATAATACGATTTTTTATGAAATGAAAAAAAGCTTATAATGCTTGATAATATAGTCGTATATCGAATTCAACAAAATTTACTTACTGTTCCTTAGGATTTGGACATATTGGTATGTTTGCACAATAAACAGCTTTATTAAGTGTAAAACTACACAGTATAACAATATACAATAAATATTTCATGATGTTTACTTTAAGAATACGCTGTCGCTTATATTAATGGATAATAAATATAAACGTTTTTTATATTATTACTTTATCTTAAAGTATTTATTGTTATAAAGTTCATATATTATAACACTACCTAAATATTTTTGTGTAATGTAAACTATTAATAACCATTATACAATAACCATTCTATTTATAACACTTATATTTTTAATAAATGATTAAATGAAACAAATCACTTTTAGAACTAAATTCTGCCAATTTTAACTGTTTTTTGACAGTAATTTTAATGCTACCTGAGAAAGTCTGCCAACCATATTATATGTTATTAGATCTAAACCAGTAGCCCTATTCTTTTTTTTAATGACACTTATTATTTCCTCTCTAGAAACGTCCTCCACATCCTCATTGGGTTTTATAACAGTAAATTCTGGATCTGTTATATCAATTCCCAATTTATCTAATATATCCAAAGCTATGTGCATGCTGGGAAGTTTGTCAGGAATTATTGCATTTTGATATGTGGAGAACAGTTTAACAGTTCGCCATATTTCTACTAGAGAAGTGTCCCTGTTTAGTCCATTACAAAAGCATCTAAAACTATTTCTTTTTACATATTTATTTTCAAATATTTTTTTACTATAGGCAAAGATTTTTTTAATTTCTAAATAATTATCTATACTGGCATCTTCTTTGTATTTTTTTATTTTCTCTTTTCTCATTTTAAATCTCTAAATGTATTTTCTTTTTATAACTTTTTATTGGAGACATATGGATATCTTTCGCTTACCTCAAAATAAGAGAGATTATCTAATGATATAACAGCTTTAATATTCTGTTGTCTGACTCAGGACACTCTTTCAAAGTACTTACATGAAAATTACTATTACAATGGAGACATGTCATACATTCACCTTCATGTGATTTATCAGCACAATTTTCACATTTTTATCACCTCTACATTGATTTTTTGTATGTCCAAAACGAAAACAATACTAGCATTAAATAACCGGAATCATATATGGCTTTATCCTAAAGGGAATCCCATATATAGAGACCTCTTTTGGAATTTGTTTTCCTGAAAAGGTAAAAGCAACTGTTTCTGTATTTAAATAGTTGCCTGAATCATATTTTGATTTTCTTTTAAAACGTCTTACCTCCAAAATTTTAATATTTACTGAGGATGTAACCGAAAAACTAATTAATTCAACATCAGAAATACTTGCATCACCATTATTTACTACACCCCTACAAGTTACTTTATTAGCAGGAATAAAGAGTTCATATCCATCATTTTTAATGTGTATATTTGAAACGAATTTATTAGCATATTCCCATTTCTTAAAAACAACGCTAATTCGGTTTGTCCTTTGTTTATTAATTTTTTGTCCTCAATTTTCTCATGTATATATTTAACTAGCTTTAGAATTTCTGGCGTTATCGTGTTTTGATTCCATATAGACTCAAAATTGAGCGCCAATTACTAAATTAAGTTTAAAACTTAAAACTAAATTAAAAATAAATAGCGTTATTATTTTGGATAATGCTCCGTATCATTATAGACTAAATAGTAAAATTCCAACCAGTAATTCAAACAAAGCTGTAATTCAAGAATTGTTATCAAAACATGAAATATATTTTATGAATTCTTACACAAAAAACAACTTGTAGAACAATTAAAATTAGTTAAATGTGAAAAAAATATGTTATCGACAGGCTAGCCGAGTATTACGACCATAAGGTATTACGATTACCTCCAGACCACTAAAGATTTACACTTATAGAAAAACACTTACAGTTCCAAAACATTATAAATAGAGTAGTTATAGATTTAAACTCTGTATAAAACACTATGTTAAATATATATTTTAATATAAATATGTTCTTTTCTTTTACTTTGTGGGATTGGCGTAATTTTGATAAAATGTGTCAGTATATAAGTCCAACCATGTATACAACTTTAACTCGAAGATCAAATCCAAAATATCTTGCAACGAACAAAAAATAGACAAATGTTTCATTTGACTGATTGAATTTTATTTCACCATTATATCTATTTTCTCTTGGTAGATTTGGTTCCCAAATAAGTTAATAATATTCTACTTTTGCATTCGTCTGGAATATATCCCACTTCCATATTTCTATCCAACAAACCTATTCATGTCCATAGTCCATGAGCTTCCTCAGTAATATCATCTGGTCCAATGGTTGTTCCGTTTTTTATTTTCTATTTACTTATTATCCATATTTTCCCAAATAAAAGTGAAACCAATAATAAATTATTAAATAACACTTCTTTCTAATCAGGAAGCTACTAGACCTTGAATAACGATATAACCCACATAATAAATTTCTATATCCTTGATCCACAAATGATTGATTTAAGTATCTCGTTGGAAAACAATTAAAAAGAATTTAATTTTTTTGGTATCTTATTTTTCCATTTAAAACAAAGGAACCGCTTATTACCATTTGATAAAATGTATGTCATTTGCATGATAAAAAAACAATTAAAAAATCTGCTGACCTACTTGGTTCCATTTCTAAGAAACCAGACTTTATCAATATCAATAAATAAATCAGGACACTTTTTTCTTTATATATAAATAAACGGAACACAATTTTTGGGGGTGTCATTATTTTGATATCAGGTGAAATTTATGAAATCATAAAAATGTTCACTAAATTAGCCTTTTTTGCACTTTTACTGTGTTTTACTTTAAATGAAGTACATAGCGGTGTTTTAGTCAGAAATAAAGGATTAGGTAGAAGTTATACAGCATGTCCCGATGCCCTTAACCCGTAAGTATAAATTTGTTTTTTTTTGCCTTATTTAAATAGTACTTAATACAGTAAAGAAGCAACCGTCGATTTTTAATTAGTGCAGTCATTACAGCGAAAAATACGGTCTTACCTCCGAATTTTTTTACTGCAAACCGATTTGCACGAAATTTTGGAATTAGGCTTATCTTACCCTTAACTTCACAAGCGAAAATGATCTGAACTCCGCTTATTATTTTTAAGGGGTGTGAACAACCTCTTAATGGAAAAATTGACATTGAGCCATTTTATCCCTACAAAAAATGTCTGATAGTAAGTGGTGAAGTTGTCAAGTGCTTTCTAACACAATTACCTCATATTAAAATCATTTTCAATCCCTTGAAAATCTTATAACCCTTGCAAACAACCCCTAAATTAAAAAAAAATAACCAAAAAATAACCAGAAATAATTAGCTCATATAAAGCTTTCTTTTTACATTAAAGGTATATCCAACATTTGGTCCTTTGGGTTGATAACTATTCAGGTCAAAATAAAAATTGGAGTTTTTTTTTTAGAAAAGAAAAAGAAAACCTACGATTTTAATAATTTCGTAAGTGGTGAAATTGTAAAGTGTTTTCTAACACAATTACCTCATACTTAAATCATTTACAACCCCTTGAAAGTCTTATAACCCTTGCAAACAACCCCCAAATTAAAAAAATAACCAAAAAATATTTTGGTATGACATAAAACGATGTAAGTATAGAGTAAGTAATATTTTATATTTTTTATAATAATTATCAAATTTTTAACCTCCTTTCAACCCTTGAAAACTATCCCTTGATAAAAAATTGTTTTAAAAAGGATTTAAACATTATTTCACACACCCGAAAACGATTATCATATTCTTAAGCTTTTTTTTTTCCTTAAAACTGCTCCTAAATTAAAACAGTAAATATATATGATTACATGTTTAAAAATAATTTAATTTAGAGTAAAAAATTGCCATTTATTAAATAAAATGTTTACAAATTATATAAAATTGTACTTTTTATATTAAAATATAATATTATTATTCATGACTTAATGTCGGAGTAGCTGTCACATTCACAAAACAGACCAACTTTTCGGCGCTACACATACCATTTTGCAGTGGCAAAAAATCATTTTTAGGAGTCCTTGTAGTGCGGGTGGATCTACAGACTTAAGTGGATTTAATAAACAGTCATTCATGACCCACCCCCAATCCGGTATATGCATGTTTTTGTTGCCAAGCTAAATCTGGGTTGGAAGATAAACCCTCTTAGTATCCCTCTTAGTATGTTCAGTTATGGCATCAACGGTTGGAACTAAGGATGATCATTTTACGGCAGTTTTTGGACCATAACTCCTTCAATTTTCATGCTATCACAATTTATAAAAAAACATTGTAACGGTAAGAGAGCTATAACATCCGGTATTGGATATATAGGTCTAACTGCTGCTTTATAGATTCTTGTTTTCATATCTTGTTTTAGTTCGTTCTTCCAGATTGTGTTATTAAGAGATCCCGCCTCTTAAATTGCTTTTAAGTTTTGTTGTCGTACTTCTTCTATGGTTATCTCTACTTACTGAAAACTGATTTCCATTTTGTGTATTAAATCAGGTAGGTAATTGTGTTAATTATTATTAATCTCCTTTCCTTTAAACAATTCCGTCAGGTATCTTACCCATTTGTTTGCTGGTATTTTATTGTATTTTTTCAATTCTGCCGTTTCTCTCTGTTGGTTTCTTATGATTATATATATATACATATTTGTTTTTGTGTACCGTTGTCGCTTTCCATCCCTTTTGTAAACTGTTCCCAGTGTTCATTTTTTGTCCCTCTTACCAACTGCTTTGTTTCATTTCGTATTCTTCTGTAGGTATCTCGGAATTCTGAAGTATTTGATATATTTCACTTCGTGTAGGCCTCTGATTTTTTTTCTGTCCTGAACCATGGTGTATCGTTGTTTCTTTTGTTCAGTACGACTTTGCGTTTTCCTAGAGCTTCTGTTGCTGCTTCTTTAATGTTGTTTTTAATGTTCTCCCGTAGTTAAATGAGAAACTCACTGATGGTGGGCAATGGTTTTCCACGCATGTTCAGATATGATTTCGTCGATGTGCTCGGAGTCAAAAACTATGTTTGGCAACTGACAAGGGCTGACAAGAGTGTTTAGGTTATTGTGTTTATTTTGAATCTGTTATTGAATATGATCAATGCTATGTTCCTAAGCAACGCATTTTAATAACAGCTTTATAAAACAGTTTGAGAACCAGCGCACATGATAACCTATAAATATATGGACAAAATAGGGAAGTTAGGATTAATACAAATTTAATTAAAAATTATGGGGTTTAATTTGTAACTGAATATGAAATACTTCTCTGCATCTTGCTATTCACATTTTTATTGATTACAAATTTAATTTATTAGTATTTTTACAAGGAGCTAATTTAAATAGGACATCAAAAACAGGTATCGACCTATAGGTTATTTTTTAGATGTTTCTTCTTTGTTGAAATTTATTTTTGTGTAATTATTGTAATAGTATTTATAATTAATATTAAAAATTATTTTAGAGGAACATTGGTATCCGATAACGACATTTCATCAGGTCTCTTCGAATCTATCAATTTAAGAATTCCAGACATAGGAATGTTAGAAACGCCTATTTCATGTATACTGGTAAGTAAATTGTTTAAATTATATTTAAATTGTTTATTATGCAAATGTGTGTGTATTCTGTTTGAAAAAGAAATTAGGGACACTATTCAATAAAGTGTACACATATTTTTCTTTTTATACCTTTTTCGTATATCTTAAACAACATATATGACTAATATACTGCCGTCCTTGGGAAAAACACCGCATATGCAAAAATTATGAAAATTTAGTTGGGCGCGAAAATTAGATCTAGAGAGTTTATATTACATGATTATTTAAGAAAAGAACAGTATTTACAATCCCAAATATATATTCTAAAAGAAATACTAAACCTATCATCTATTAAAATATGCGTGGAACTATAGAAGAACCCCGCAACTATAACATTACTTAGGTAAAACCCCGCATATATTTGCAGTTACTGTGTTTATTCTAAGCGATACACAATCTCTGTACTTTTGCTTTGTAATTGGCGCGGTTAGCGAAAGCATTTGTCAGACAAAATATACTTCAATCATCTACTCCTATTTGCTCTAAACAACATGGCCGTATGAAGGCAGCTTATAAAAGCAAAATATATACTCTAAACCTTGATATATATATATATATATATATATATATATATATATATATATATATATATATATATATATTATATATATATATATATATATATGTATATATATATATATATATATATATATATATATATATATAAACCTTCATATAAGGTTTATCGAAAGCACCTTAAAAATAAAAACATCTTTAACAAATCTGGGCCACAAAGAGTGCAAACTGTGTGAAGTATTCCAACCACAAAATAAAGAGCATAATTATAAGAACTTGAATCCAGCATGCAGTAAATATGATAGCTGGAAAGAACACACTTAACGTACCAGAGATTCAAGAGAATTATACCGGTTGGATACAAATGAACCCGATACATCATCGACCATTAAAGTCTATGTTGACTTACAGAAAGTTAGAATGGTACTAAGAATCGATATGTTTAAGAAAGCAATATTTACACAAAGAACATCGACATTCAATGATAACTTTGTACCCCTGGGTAAAGGAAAAAAAAACAAAAAACTGTTGCATGCCTATGGTATGACGGTATTACTGGACAGAGAAAAGAAGAAATAATTAGGTCATATAAAGCTTTCTTTTTACATTAAAGGTGTATCGAATATTTGGTCCTTTGGGTTGATAACTGCTCAGTTCAAAATAAAAATTGGAGTTTTTTTTTTAGAAAAGAAAAAGAAAACCTACGATTTAACGATTTAGTGACAGCTGTTGGAAATACAAATTTAAAAAAGGTTACAATAAAAACAATGTAGTATACAGGTTTTTTAAGTGGCGAGATTTCGCGTCACAAGCCAAAATTAAAAAAATTGAACTTCGTTCTGACTTGGCGAAAAAAGGAGAAATTGTTGCAAGTGGGGGATCATTTTCTCTAAAGTACAAGTTAATAAATAACTCCGATAGTATGTTTAAAATGAATTTTCTTCAAAATAAAGTTTGAGAAAAAATTTTGCAACCCTCAGGCATTTACATCTCTATGTGAAGTATTAAAGAATAGAAAAGAAACCCTTATTAAAGATCTCGAAACCATAATGCTTTTAAATAGATTACAATTTTGGCAAAACCTTGAGGAAGCAATAAGCATAACATCCGCAGATGCTGTAGTTTTACTTACCAATTCCTTATATTACTTACCATTTTTTCCCAGTATTTGCCATAGTTAGCATAAAACTAGAATAAACTACTGGTCTTTTTATTAAACATAGTTTATTTATAGATTTATTAGTATAAAGTAAAATTGTTTCTAACTGCATTTCTGTAACAATTTTTGCCCTTTTTAAAAGTTGCAGATTCTTTGAATCATTATTATAAGTACTGTAGATGCTGTGATTTTCCGTAGGAGGACAGTATAGTTTTGAAGCTATTTTTTTACGTCATTTTAATGTTGTTTACTCCGTTTAATAAAAATTAAGTACAATGTCGTGTAAAAATATGTTAATGTGGATTTAAATATTGTATTTATATGACATTAAACCACAATTAATTTTAATAAGAATTAGAAAAATTACGCAAATAGCCATATTTTTTGAAAAATTCTGAAAATGATGCTGTACTTTTGGATTGATGTCAAATAGTGACTGTTCTCTTTTAGTAAATAATTCTTCTTCTTTAAATGCCCTCTTATTTTAAAGGCTAGCGGTCATCATGAATACTTGAATTCTGCTCATTGTTGCTCTAAAAATCTGGTTAGACGAGCAATTAAAAAGCTTTCTGAGATTGCGCAGCTATGAAATTTGATGTCTTCCAAGCCTTGTGTCTTAATGAAGACATAGTTATGACCAAAGAGGACACCTGGGGAGCTGATGAGTCCCCAGGGCATAAAACTCAAATATTTGATTTTATGAGATAGCTACTGCCGACTTCAGTACTTTAAACTTGCTAGTAAAACAACCGTTTCGCCCCTTGCCGGTTATACCAGTACCCAGACCCACCTTTTACGCTGGTAAGTCTAAGTCTGGAAGGCTGTATCACTTCTTGTCTTGCATTTTATGGAGCACTATAATCTTAAGCACTACGCAATCTTCTGGCCTAGGCGTAGACCCGCCGCACGCGTTTCACGTTGGCAGGACACATTTCCGAAGCGGGTGGGATTCGAATCACGCGGAACCCTATAGAACCTGGATACCTTGCTTATCAAGTAATCCGTGTCAACACTAATGGATAACGGGGATTTCTTCCGCGGTTGGTATAGGCCGGGAACCTTTATAACGTTAATGACTTAATATACGACCGTTTGGGTATAGTAGACGCATAAAGGGCATTGCCAATATCCGGGAGGAAGTCTATCCTATTTTGGTAGATCCAATGCACCTGCCAGTTCGTCTTAGGTAAGGATGGTACGATAGCCATATCGTGGGGCTTAACCTTCCCCGAAGTACTTGTGTTGCTGTACGTACTGCTGTACGCTGTTGAGATAACGGACCACTATGTGACCGAAGAGCTTGCTTCACTACCACTCATCTCATGCTACAGGCATGTTGCGCAGGCAAACGTTCAGATTTTGACTAATCGTATAAAGCCTGCAAAACCTCCTGCAGAGGTTATGTGGAAAGCAGAGTAGTCCCACATGAGCTCGTTTTCATACCGACTACTAGCACCGCAAACGACGGCCACGTTACTGCTCCTACGTACGGGATGTAAGAACTAAATCGCGTCTGTCCTCGTTGCTGCCATCTCGACACCACCTGCGACGGCTCATTATCTCTTCTTTCGTCCTATTGATTGACTTTTACAGTCGGTAGATACCAGCACTTTAGCAGTATTTTGTTCGTCCTTTCACATCTAAGAGTTACTTGGACACGACCGTTTCTAGATAACCTACATTCCATTGGTCGTCTTTTCAAACTAGTATTGACCAGCACCCTAACGGTATTCTTTTCTTCTGTTGGCTCACACGAAGCTACTAGAATAAGTCGGTACGCTAGGTAACAGTCTTAAAATTTCTCTGTTTGATATTTTACATAACCTGATATTTTGTTTTTTCATCACATGACCGAGGTATTTTAGCTTTTGTATCTTTATTTCATTATTTAGTTCCCTTTTCTTTGAAAATCTTTGCAAGACTTTTTCAGTCATGACTCTATCTTCATATGATATTTGCAGGATTATTCTGTGGCCGAACCTACAACATATGAGAGGATACTAAATATTTAACATTTAAGCATGCAAGTTTTATGAAGACTGTTAAAGATATATTGCAAAAAATTGTTTCATTTTCATAAATGAGTTACTTGCTATTTCAAGTCTGTTAAATTCTTTGCAAAATAATTATCCTCATTTAATAAAGTTCCAGGGTATTTATATTTTTTCACCTAGCAATATTTTGGCCATCAATCATAAGTTAGGTATTAATATTTGGTTTTGTATTTATTTAATGTAAACAAATTCAAAAATACGGTAACTATTTATACCATTCTCTACAAATCTTTATTTTTTCTGCCATTAAGATGGTGTCATCTGCATATCTTAAGTTGTTAATAGGGATACCGTTAATTAAAACGCCAGCTGATTTGTTATCTATTACTTTTTTTATAATAACTTCTGAGTACAAGGCAAATTAGACATGAGAGAACATGTCTCCTAAATGATTTACAACTTTTCTAGAATACACTTGTAAAACAATAGATTGGAACGAAAAGGGCATCAGTGTAGATGGAAAATTTCTAAATAACCTTAAATTTGCGGATGATATCGTTCTTATTGCAGACAGCTTTGATCAGGCACAGATAATGCTCCAAGAACTCCATACTGCCACAAAAAGAGTTGGTCATAAAATAAATTTTTCAAAAACACAATTTATGACAAATTTAGTCCACAACAAAACATCTCAGTAGAAGACAAAGATATTGAGCCAGTTGATATTATCCTCCTATATTATCCGAGAAGCGAGAGCTGGCGGGTTGCACGCAGAACAAATTGAAAAGTGGAAAGGATTGCTCTTGCTCATTTCTATTCCAGTCGGCTAGGAGTTCACATCGTGTAATTAGTGCTAGATTTCTGACAGTGTTGTCAAGTATTTACATTTTTATTTGGAGTGGCCCTATATTATAAATTATTATTTATATTTATTAAAATGGCAAATATATTAAAAAGCAAACCTTTGGGATCTTAAGCACGAGATATAATTTTCAATGTTTTTAAGTTTATAACCGGAGAAGTTAGAAGTCTTAGTTGATTTAAAAAAGATACAAGAACGTGTAGCTCAATTAACTGGTAATTATAATACTCATTTTTAAAATAAATTTAGATTTAAATAATTTAATTTAAGTTATAATGAATAAAACTATAATCAATAACTAAATACAAATTTACAGAACAAAAAAATACCAGTAAATAATAAGTAAACAATGGATCAGTTAATTCGTACGTTACAGTTCACTATTATTGATAATACAACGTATATCTGTAGCGACAAGCTAATTATTTTAAAAATTAAATAACAGTTGAAATGAGAAAATGAGAAAAGGCAGCAAATATTTGATTTCACGCAAACAAATCCTATGTATCTCTTGATACGTATTTCGACCTAATAGGTCTCGTCAGAAGAGCTATTCATAGGGGTTCTCAACGTGAAAAATCAATATTTTCTGCCTTTTAAGAAGCAACAATAACATGGCTTCAATATGAACGCAATAGCGACATCTAATTAGAAAATCGTAAAATAGTTTCGAAACACAATTCAGATTTCTGCAGAATCTAAAATTTGCATTCCACGACATGTCTTTTACAACTAAGCAGAAATCCTTAGCGAATTGTGCTTCTAGTACTCACCCAGAGTAAATCCGAATAAAATGAGAAAAGGCAGCAAATATTTGATTTCAAGCAAACAAATCCTATGTATCTCTTGATACGTATTTCGACCTAATAGGTCTCGTCAGAAGAGCTATTTGAAACTATTTTACGATTTTTTAAATAACAGTTCTTCATGTTAAAATTTACATTATCGCAATTGGTTATACACATGCGAAATATAAATGACATAAAAATTGAAATGTGTTTCTTCAATATGTTTATTTACTACAGATATGCTGGACACTTTAATTATACATTTAAATACGTTGCATTTTTTATAAATGGGAAACGAAATATGATATTGTAAGCAATATCATCACAAGATAAAAGGCCGATAATACTCAAGTTTACCGTCTGGCTTAGAAAAATAACCAAAGAACGTGTGTTCTATGTTGTATTTAGTTTAGTAATCATTAAGAGACACAAGTTGCCTTATTCCGCGATACATACAAAAATACCTTCACTTCAAGAATTAATTACGTTTTATGAAAATAAATATTATTAACAAATTTTTTCGTTTTATTCAATATTATTATTTTTATTTTGTTTTCGTGGTAAATAAGTTTATCACACACGCAATGACACAACCACGGAACATATTTATTAACGTAATTTTTAGATCCCAACTAAATTTTTGATACGGCAACTACGTATTTGTGACACCCTCGATTAAGTACCCCTCCTATCTCTCTTAGAATAATTCCTTTTCTATTTTCGCGCAGCACACCCGCCAGCTCTCGCTTGTCAGATAACAAATACTTGGGCCATGAGATCAGAATAAGTCGAGACAACCAAATAATCGAGCTGAAAAGAAGAATAAACCTCTTTGGGTCTGCATTTTAAAAGATGAGGGATATGTTTAGGTCTAAGATTCCAATGTATCTGAAAAGAACAGTATTTAATCAGTATATTTTGCCAATGATGACCTACGGCGCAGAAACATAAACACTCACAAGAACAATAGTATGTAAACTACAAGTTGCGGAAAGAGCAATGAAGAGAATAATGTAAGGGATTTCTCTACGTGATAGGAAACCCAATGCTAGTATACGCAAAAAATCAGGAGTAGCAGACGTTATTGAAAGGATAACAACACTAAAGTGGAACTGGGCAGGTCATGTAGCAAGATCAGTTGATGACCGGTGGACAAAAAGAATTTTGGAATAGAGACCCCGAATACAAGCTAACAGAAATAGAGGTCGACCCCCAACGAGATGGACAGATGACATAAAAAGAGTGACTACAAGTTGGATTCAGATGACGCAAAATCGGACTAAGTGGAGAAGCATGCGACAGGCCTGTGTTCAGCAGTGGACGTTAGAGGCTAGTTGATGATGATGATGATGACAAGTCAAATAGTATTAATTTTAATGCTCTCGGATTATGTGGTATCTATTTTTATGTGCGCTGCCTGGTTATAATGTAAGCTTTTTAATATTCTCATATCTCGCTTGTTTATTTGCTTTTATTTCAAAATTGTTAGTATGTCGGTCATACCTTACTATATCAAATGTCTTTTTATAATTTATAAAGCAGGCATACACATCTATATTCATGTACAAACAGCGTTGCTTAAAACGTTTAAACAGAATAAAGACTCTCGTTTTCACTCCATTGTGACAACCGACCTGCGTTTCAGATGCTATTTTTTGTATTTGTCTTTCAGATTTTTATTTACCATCACTTTCTCCTTTTTCTATCTTCTCTTTGGTGCTTTTACTATTGTCTTTAGTAAAGCTTTCTCTTGTTTTTACACACTTTACTTTCTGATCCTGTTTTATTTTAATTCTTTCCTTGGTGTTTTTCCTTCATCTAAATAAAGGGAAAAAATGATAATGACTTTTATCATTTTTTTTTAAATTTTCTTTGTTTATTCTGTTGCAATTTTGGTAAAGACAAAAAGGTGGTAGAAAAAATGTAAAAAATGACGTGATATTACTTAAATATATGATTTTAAACACTATCTGGCATACACTAACACTGAGGAAGAATGGATAGGCGTCCACTATTAAACTTTGGCGTTTTAAAAGTTTTTCCGATGAGTTTATCAGTGGAATAACTTTGTCAGATTTCTTTCTCTTTATCTACTTTACGTCTTGTTGTTGACAAATCATTGGCGTTACTAGGCTTTAAATTATCATCTATTTAAATATCTCTTGGTTCATATGGAAGAGAATCTTATTCCGTATAAGCATTAGCATCTAGAGGCTATACTTATTTCTGTTTTTTGTTATTATTTTATTATTTTATAATTCGTATTATTATATAAACGCAGCTTCAAACAACGACGAAATGTGAAATACAGTCAATACTTTTTCAGAGTTTAATTACTAGCTATTTTCACTCATTCTTTCCATAATAAACACTAAAATATTAAAAGCTAAAAGCAGGAGCTTCGTGTGCGGCATACATTTTTTATACTAACTAATGAATGATCCGGATGTAATCCATCTTGACTCAGAGACCTTTGCCACTTTACTGAAATATTGTGGAGCAGCAATGACAGAATAATTAACAATATCTATTAATAAAATTATAAAACTCAATAAAATACCGGAAGAATGGAGAACGAGGGAACTAATTCTAAAATTCCAGAAAAAGAGATAAAAAACAGCTAGAAAACTACATAGGTAAAAACTTGCTAAATACTACGCTAAAACTTACAACTAAAATTTTACAAGTGCTAATAAATCAAAGGATAAGTTTAGCAAATGAACAACAGGGTGTTTGTAGTTGAAGATCGTGTACAGATGCAAGATTTATTATAAAGCAAATTACCGAGAAATCACTAGAGTTTAATGGACCAGCATTTCTGGGTCTGATTGACCTAAAGAAAGCGTTTGACAAAGTAAGACTAAAATATATAATCCACCTTCTATATAATAGGTAAGTTCTCCTACATATTATAAAAATTATCGAAAACATCTACCAAAACAACAAAATGGAAGTCAGAATAGATGGACAACTTACAGAACCTATAGAAATGGGCAGCGGAGTAAGACAGGGGAGCACTCTTTAATTTGATCATGGATGAAATCATCAAAACCGTTAAATAAGGAAGATAATACAGAATGGGAAACAAAAAAAATCAAAATATTCTGTTAACCAGACGACGCAATATGGTCTACAAAGACCTGTCTACAGATTTAACATAAGAGCAAAAGAATTTAATATGACAATTTCATCTGAGAAAACTTAAATAATAGTAGTCAGCAAAGAACCAACTAGATGTGAAATAGACATTGATGGCATCAGTATTGAATAAATAATGGAAATAATATACCCAAAAAATACACTGTCTATCTATGAAGACCTGGATAAAGAAGTGAGAGATCAAGTACAAAAAGCAAATAGACTAGCAGGATGCCTTAATAACATTATATGGCGAAACAGACACATTAACACTGAGATGAAGTCCAAAATTTATAAAGACAGTGAAAAACCAATAATGACATATGCCACAATGGCAGGAAATACGCTGAGAGCTCAAAAGGGAAGTGAAGACGTTAGAAGAATATGTAACGTACGGTGTATAAATGAATGGACACAAAATAGAAAAAATAAATGGAACAACCACATAAGCAGAATGAAGGAGACCTGGGTCGTCAAAATAGCAAGAGACAAGTCACTAATCAACAGAAGAAATATAACAACCTTTCATAAAGATATTAATCTGCCAATTAACGAGCAGAATTGCCTATAAAGAGGAAGAAGACGAAGAAGAATATTTTATTTATACCAATAAATTTACGTAACGTAACGTTTTAAATTACCTTTTTACATACTCTATAATTAGCCCAATCCATTATATCTTCAAGAGCTCGACAAGTTTAGATAAAAATGATTTGAGATGTTTGATAGGAAGATAACTAAAAACTATCGCTAAACAGTGTAAAAAAATAACTTTTTTTTTTTTTTAGATCGTCGATAAAAAGAAGAGTTCATCTGAACCAGTAATTGGTTCAGGGGGTGTAGGTTCTCCATTTGTTGAAATAACTATCAACCCAGGATTCTTGGAATCTCTTCATTATAGGATTGAAGTGTACAGGCAAACACCTACTACAACTGCTGCCTCAACAGGGACTACTCAATAAATGAATGTATATTTAAAAAAAAAATTAAATTTTAATAAATTTTTGAAATAAAAGCAGTTTTTTTATTAAAAAAAATCTACGTAACTGAGTTTAAAGTAGCTTTTAATAGTTATTATAACAATTTCATTGAGATATTGTGTGTGTGTGTGTGTGTGTGTGTGTGTGTGTGTGTGTGTGTGTGTGTGTGTGTGTGTGTGTGTGTGTGTGTGTGTGTGTGTGTGTGTGTAGCGTAATTGTCTTAATACTTAGCAGGGATGGACGGTGTCGATAATGTCATGTCGACAATTCGATTGTCGACATGTCGACAATCATGTCGATGTCGAGTGATTTAAATTTGTTGCCAATGTCGACAATGTCGAGTATGTCGACAATTAGCAAACGATCAAAATGACGTTCCGTGCGCACTAATTTGAAATTTTAGGTTAATCTGGCTGCGCTGACTTATTGAAAAAGTATGCATTAATGTTTCAACAAGTTGCAAAAAGACCAAATAATCTCAAACTTTTGAAACTTTTAACCTCACTATTAACTTGCAATTGTCAAATTCATAGGATATTCCATAATTGTTTGATTGCAGGTTTTTCAAATGTAAATGAATTTTAAATAGAATCATATAGAGACAATTTATTATGTGCAAACCTCATGATAGAGTAATGCAATGTAATGAATCTAAAATATTACCATATAGATGCAAAACCAGAAAAAACCAGCAAAACAAATTTTCATAGATTTTTAATTTTCTATCGTTACTCGTAAACTCGTAAAATTTACAGAAAGGTTTAAAAAAATTAAAAAGAAACGTAAACCTAAACGTCAGTAAACGAGGTAAGATTCAAAACCACAATCAAACATATCTCAGTACATTGAAACGTTCCCTTGTTTCCTAACATTTCGTTTACTTTTTTTTAAATTTTACTAACTCTTTATTATAATAATTATAGTATAATAATTACTGAAACAGTGTTGAATCTCTTCGTGCTTTGGCAGAGACTGCATAATAAAAACATTACAACATTTTGCGGTTTTGCTAATTTTTAACCAAAGAAAACATTTAACCAATAATACATCAAATAGTTGTACTTTCCCCGTCCATATCTACAATTTCTTCCTCGTCCAGGTCATAACTATTTTTATCAGGATACTCTCCCTTTAATGAAACATAAATATGTACCAATTTCTTGGAATTAGTGAACGTTAATCTATTTCTTATCAGACTGTGAATGTGTCCCCAATTTGAAAAGAGTCTCTCGATTTGAGCTGAGGAGGCTGGCATTTTTAGAAGTCTGAGAGCCATTTTAGCAAGAATTGGGCATTCCAGTTTGACCACTCGCCAAAATACTAGAGGCTTTTCAACTCCTTTTTCCCAAAGTGTTGAGAATATTCCTGAAATTGTAAACCTAATATATTAAAAATCAAAAGAGCGATAATTTTGTCTGAAAGACTTACCCGATTTAGTGTTAAATTTGTCCCATTCTTCTATGCCCTGATTGCACAATTTTCTGATTGCACAGATAGTACGCAGTTAATGCGTACACGTTTAACGCCATTTGTTGTCTGTGTTTCAATTTTTCTTTAAGGTTATCTGGCAGATTCAAATTGAGCCACAGATGAACGGCATCTGCTACAGATGTGTCAGATTTCTGACAAGCATTGATCAGATTACAAATGGGTTCATAAATTTCTATGTTCTGTTGAATCTCATCCACAAATTCATCGTTGAAGATTAATTCCTTGACTTTCGGCTTAATCTTTTTTTTCGTTACAGCGGCTACTTGTTTCATATATACCAGATTTTCTAGGAGACTTTTTAAAGAATCTCGGTAAGAGCACCATCTTGTTTCGGCCGGCAATTGGATTCTGCACCCTCCCTTATCAACTATCATTTTTTCTAAATCTGGTTGCTTAAATTCTTTGAAGACAATGACCACATTGTCGACTAACTTTTTATCCAGCACGTCTTTGGCTAAAAGGTTGCCGGTGTGGCTCCTGCACGTAGAGTGCCACATGTTGTGCTTGAGGAGGGATCCCATTTTAATCATTGCACTAGCATTATCCGAAACTATACCGTACGCATCTACATCGTATTTTTCTTTTGCAATTTTTTTAGATTCTGTTATTATTTCGGCAAGTTTTTCTCCAGTCTCAGACTCCGTGGTTAAATCCCAAGCATCAAGAAAGGCATTTTTTCCGTCTGCACTATGCAACATTGTCACAACCGTTTTAGAATTAGTAGATGAGTTTTTCCAACCGTCACACAAAATGACTGACTCGGTTTCCACTTTTTTACGTGAAATCTCAATACAGTCTTCATAGCACTTATTTAAAAGCGATGTACAAAGTTTTTTCCGGCCAGGAATTTTGTCTAAATAAGCAGGACGGATCGTTTTTATAAAATTTTTATAGAGAGGTGATTCTACCACAGTAAATGGTAAGTTACAGCCGAATATAAATTTGGCTAGTGCAGTGCTTATCTTCTCCTCTTCATACTCTTGTAATATGTCCATATAGTCGGTGATTTTCTTTGATTTTTTGGCTGGTCTAGCTTGAGATGTAGCGAATAAATTTCTTTTATTCGTGCTTGTGTAGCTTGTGCTGGAGGAAGTTGGAGTACTTAAGTTAGTCAAATTACTACTCTCAGTATCAGTAGTTGATAACATCATATTTTCAACAATACTATAAGTGCCTTGAATTGCTACACCATTGTTTTCTTCCAATTCCAATAAGGCGGCATCGGTATCTAATGAATTTTCTATAATTCCATCTAGCATGTTTTCAGGTGAAGTTCCAGTCACAATAGCTAGCGAACCATCTTCCATAACTTCGTAACTACCGTTCGTTGTATTCTAAAATTCAAAATAAAAAGAAACTCTAAGGTGACTAAATATAAAGGGCGAATCTACGGACACCCTGTATACAGAAGTTGGCATAGATACAGCGTTTTGTACTTAATTCAATAGGCCAATCCGTTTTTTGCCGTAAAATACTAAACTTGGTGTTTTTTTAAATGAGGACACCCTGTATATAGAGATGCAACAACGTGAAAACCTCAGAATACAAATTCTGGGGTGAAAACTGATGCAATTTATGTCCCCTTCCGAATTCTAATTAAATAGTAATCATACAAATAGAAATCTACAATAATATATAGTGCGTTATTTTCACTTCTTGCCGTTAGATGGCTATACGGTTTTTGACGCCATGTTTTCTCCAATATACTACTACCGAAATGGTGATCCATGCGTTGTTGAGTTATGCGGCTCCGAACATTTTACGATTCATTTTTATATTATAGATAAATGTAAGTTCAAAAAGTTCCCCCCAAAATTTTTTCTAGATCCGCCCCTGCTAAATATGTAGTAGAACATACGTCCTATATACTCACTTGTGGATTAACTGTAGGTGTAAAACCTGTGTCTGAGCCAGTATTTTCGTATATCGAAACATGCGACATTTCATTATTGGATTGATTACCATTGCCACGATCTAACTTGCAGACGTTTCTTAAAATGAAAGTACGGGACGGGGTTAGTTATCAGCCGATACAAATATCAATTTCAGAGAATAAATCTCTATAGCTATCCAGCTAAAATTAATTAAAATATTTCTTCTTACCTGTGACTTTGCAATCTTGCTGCAGCTGTATTTTTTATCACATTTCCACATACACAACATTTAGCCGCGTGCTTTCCTTCTATCTTTAATACTTTGAATGATAATATATCATAGTTTTTATTCAGTTTTCTGCCACTCATTTTGATTCTGATCAGATCAGATCACATTCAAAGTTTACAACTGAATAATTTCATAACATAACCTCACTTTTTTCCATTATGGACACGTTGCTGACATTGTCGACATTGTTGACACGTTCTCGACATTGTCGACGTGTCGATGCCCATCTCTGATACTTAGCAAAGTCGACGTCATTGTCTTTGCTAAGAGGCGCTAATTGTATCCGAACGTCTGAGGTCTCTCCGGTGAATACCGATCACACAAGGATAGAAATTTTTTTCATTCATTAATTTTTAATAAACGAAAATTTCTCCACCCCGATGAGATAATCTTGTGCACTCCACTCAGATGTGCCCAAAGGAATGAGATAATCTTGCAGTTTAACATTATCGATACAACTAAATACAATTGCTTGGGTCTCACTTGGAAAAGAATGCGAAGCGACTGATGCATAACTGTTTGTGATATTTGAACGTTGATTTACTGGGCTGTGTAGACCGGAAGGTGTGTTTACATTGTGTAAAGTCAATTTAGGCTGCGGCGGGAAAAGCCTTACTCCGACTCGGGTAAGTGACAAACCAACCACATACTACTATAAGTTACTTATAGCAGCTAACCTCACAAAATGATTGTACGGTAGTGTATATTTATTATTTGACGTTTTCTTTTTACAATAATAAAATAATAATTATGTATAGATGACTTACGTAGTTTCTTTTCACAATAATAAAATAATAATTATGTACAGATGACTTACGTAGTAGTATCTAGTAGATAAACACTTTAATTTTAAAAAAATATTTAATAAAACCAATTGTTTTTATTAAAAACTACGAGTACATATCACAATTTCGTTAAATACATAAAAGACGAGACTATAAAGTATGTCCGTAATAAAAATGCAAACACATCATTTGAGGTTACGATTAATTGAACAACACTAAGTATTCTTTGCAATCCTACTAATTATTGTTTGTTCTCACAAGTTCAGAAAAGATATATACTTGAGTTAGGATTTGGATCTTAGAAACGAAGCAATCGCCAAAGTAATGTCATGAAATAGGTATAGAGAAATTTTGCAAAATTTACATTTTTCAGATAATACTCAGCTACAAAAAAAATATACGTTTGCTTAAATAAAACCACCCATAAAACATTTAAGCAATTCATTTATAAAATATGTGCCGGTTGGTAAAACCATATCAGTATCTGTTGATGAATCCATGGTACCGTATTACAGCCACCATAGCTGTAAACAGCATATTCAAGGGAAACCTATTAGATATGGGTTTAAGTTTTGATCTGAAATTATAAATATTAAATTAGTATTATTAATTATTATTATTACTAGTATTAAATGATTATCTTGTGGGTACTAAACCTTATTAAGAGAACCTAGAGTGAAGGGTGAAGCATAATTTTGGGGATCAAAAATTTTACTTTTTTTGACATCTTTTTTACTGGACTTCTGGATGGACTGGCCCACTGATGAGGGCCATGCGTGAATTAAGATATGGTTGCACGGGCATCAGTAAATATAATACAATTGGTAAATGCACGTGAAATAAAAATGCAAAAAAAAATCAGTTAAATGATCCGTTAATTTATATACAAGTTCTGACAAAGATATAAAAATTATCCAATGGAAGGATAATGTTATTGTGCAAGTGGCTTTAAATTGTTATGGCGTTCAACCTACAAAATCGGTACGTCGTTATTCTCCAGCAAAAAAATATATATATAATGGTAGACGTTCCCTAAGCCATTCTGCAATATAATATTTATATACCGCTAACTATAGACCAAAACTACGTAATATAAAATGATTTGGAATGGTGGGAAAACGTTTGTTCACCTTTTGTCTGCTTCAATCTCTAACGCATGAATTTTATATAGAATTCAACATTACAATAAAATTCAATATAACACTGATGCATTTGTTGAAAATATGCGTCTAGTGGATTAATTAGGGTTTACAAGAAACATTGTGGCAATATAGGTAATCTACTAGTCAACCACTTGACAACCACAACCTGATACATAAAAACCTGATAAAACAAAGTTAAAACATAAATGTCGAAAAATTTCAGGATATGTTTGACAAAAAATGTCGGTTCTGCATTACCCAATTTCCTTTAAACAAAACAGATGCAAAATTTGTAAGACACACCAACCTTTTGGATGCGGTATTTTTACAAATAATGTAGAACTTATTCATCATCATCTTTGGCTCTACAACCCTGGGTGAGTCTTGGCCTGTTCAAGAATTGGTCTCCATTCCCCCTATCTTTCGCCATGGCTTTCCAATTTCTAACCTCTAGATTCCTCACGTCATCTTTGACTTGAGTTTTGAATCTAGATATTTGCCTGCCTCTCTTTCTGGTTCCTACTAGCTCTTGATAGAATATCTGTCTTTGGGGGTCTTCAGTGTCCATTCTTTCAAGGTGTCCTAGCTACCTTAGTCTATTAATTTTAATAGACCGGATGATGTTGCATTTTTCATACCATTGATACAACTCAAAATTGTAGCGCTTGCGCCATATCCCGCTTTCTTGTACTCCTCCGTATATGTGTCTAAATATTCGTTTTTTAAAGCGGCCTAACAGTTCCTCGTCGCTTTTTATCATAGTCCATGTCTCTGACGCGTATGTCAGGACAGGTTTAATAAGAGTTTCATATATTAGTATCTTGGTTTTTCTGCTAATTATGTGTGATGTTATGAACTGCTTTAGTCCAAAGTAAGCTCTGTTCTCCAGGTATATTCTTCTCTTAATTTCTACGCTTACTAGGTTGCTGTTATTTAGTTGTGTTCCAAGATATATAAACTCCGAGACCCCTTCAAATTTGTGTGCTTCTGTCACCAGATCTTGTGGTGCCGCTATTTGTGTGCTGTTCGTGACCTTCATGTATTTTGTTTTGGATATGTTAACCTGCAGTCCCATTGTCTTCGCGGCTTTTTCTAATGTTTCAAAAGCCTGTATCAGGTCTCGTTTTGTCCGTGTTACTATGTCAATGTCATCTGCGTAGGCCAATATCTGTACACTTCCATTGATGATCGTACCTCTGGTTGTTATGCCCGATTTCTCTTTGGCTCTTTCTAGCGCGATGTTAAACGATAGACACGATCCAGTCGTAATCCAGTATGTGTTTGAAAATACCTTGACATTCTGTTTGGCACCCTGACTTTGCACTCAACTTTCGAAAGATGCGTTTACTTTACCAATGTTATTAGATGCGACGGAATATCTAGTTCTGCCATTGTATTATAAATTGCGCTTCTGTCTACACTGTCATAAGCACTTTTAAAATCTATGAAGAGGTGATGGGTATCAATTGCATATTCATATGTCTCTATTGACAGGTTTGCCTGAGAAAAAAAATCTGATCAATTGTTGACCTTTCTTCCAGTACTTTGTAATCCGTATTTAAGGGGGTGATGCCTCGATAGTTGTCACATATTAGTGGATCCCCTTACTTGTGAATAGGTATTATAATACATACATTCCAACTGACTAGGAGTTTTTTTTTTCTCTCCAAATGAATGCAACAATTTTTATTAGGTAGAAACTATTAATTGTTCCACAGCTTTTCATAAAAAAAATTTTAAATCCTCCCAAAATGTTAATATTTTTTTATTAATAAATGTTTAAGTTTAAATTAACGTTGTTGTTTTTTACTACATACTTATGGCCATGTTCTAAAATTGGAACAAAAAATTTTTAGACACAGGGCTATTGTGAAGAGTTTTATAATTTTTTGAATATTTTTAAACGGCAGACGGGGTTATCCTAACGAGAAAGTTATCCTAGGTAAGAAAACGACTTAGTCGCTGTATTTTGCTGCTAACGCCAGAACTGCAATAGAGTAATATTTTTAATAAATTCTTTGCCTTTCATTTCAAATCTCTCTCTTGTTCTCTCCCATCATTTTCTCGTTACTGAGTACTGTAATATCCTACTATGCAAGCCACTATGTCTTTCCATCGGCTTCTATTCTGGGCTACTCGCATGAATTCAGAGAATGAGACTACGAGACAAATTAAGCAGAGTCGAGTCTACTTAAGTCAAGACGCTGTTAAGGCCTTGAAAAAGATTAAGTGATTTATTTAAAGCGCTGTACACATGGTCCAAAGCATTTTCCTCCAACACCACATCTTAAGAGCACCAATTATTTTCACATCGTCCGATTTTATTGTCCATGTTTGAGACAAATGACTTAATTAAGGCACGTATCAATCTCATTTTGGTGTTTTACGACAAAACAATATTTCCATAGGTTTGATTATAGACTTATAGTAATTTTGACCATTATTATTCCTATTTTCCTACTTTTGTTGGTTTCACAAGGCATTACCAATGTAATATTCTCTTAACTCTTTAACTTCTTAACCGTTTAAAACTGGTACAAGGCTCCGATTTTTATAATACAAAGTACTCGTTGCCGTATTCGACTATTTACACATAAAATTTGTATGTATTCAGATAGATACATCCTTTTTAGATCTTGTTTTTAGAGAAGGAATAAAAGATGAAAAAGAAGAATAATATTAACAAATTTATGTACACATTAAACTTTATATCACAACTCTACTCAAACATATTACAATAATTTATATATTTATTCGTTGGTGTACACTTGGATTCTGTAACTGAGAAGTTCGGTAATTGCGGGGGAAATATTGATGGTTACCCATGTACTGTCAACACCACCGTCTTCGAGTTCAGGTACGCTATCGCTGTGGTTGTTGTCCAAGATCTAGTAAAAAATTAAATAGTTAGTTTTATATAAAACTACAATGACTGGGTTATATGCCTAATCAAAGTTTATTGTTCCATGATTTTCATAGGTGATTTTGAAATGTACCGATCAAATGAATAAATCGATTATATGGTACAAAAAAAATATAATAAAGAGCCATCGAAAAAAATCGTAATTAACATATGTTTTTTAATAAGTCTTTCTTACTTTCTTTGGGTTTTTTACTCCCACAAACGAGTTTAAAATAAAAATATTAACATAACCTAACTTCAAGACAAAAATATTTGTTTTAGTCAAAATAAAATTTAAATAATATAAAGTGCCTTAAAACACACTCAACTTCTTTTTACCACACTTACAAGTGCAAAACAATCGACTCAAAAGCGATATTTGAGATTACACCTACTGTTTTAATCTAAGAAGTGTGAAAATAACAAGATGTAATGTGTAAACAGTAACTTTATTATTAAATTTACAAAAACTGCTATTTTATTATTTGGAAGACGCATTATAAAACAATATGCAATACGCACGGAGTTTCTCAAATATTCATCATTGGAACTATCGCAAGAAAGACGTAATGAATAGAGAAATCATTAATTACAAAATGATTTTTTTTGTTTTTCAGTATCTGATATTACCACTCCTATTCCTAATTACACTTTCCACTCGATTTTGCATGGATCGGATGACTTTTCTAATAAATTCTTGAGGCATTGCTTCCCATTCATCATTTAGCGTAGCTCTCAATTCCATTATGCTCCTTGGTGCATGATTTCTGCTCCAAACCCTTCGTTTAAGCTCATCCCAAACATGCTCTATTGGATTTACGTCCGGACTCAACGCAGGCCAATTATTTATTGTAGGTATACCGATCTCAGTCAGATAGGTGGTGGTGACTCGTGCGGTATGACATCGTGCATTATCATGCAATAAATTAAAGGCATTACCAATAAATCCCGCGTATAGAATCACAAGTTCCTCCAAAATATCTTTGATTTAACGATCTGCCGTTAAACCTTCTCCACATCCTCCACCAGGCATGAAAACAAGCTCGATTTTCAGAGCCATGGAAATGCCTGTCCAAAACATACAAGAACACAATTTCTCGTATATGACACAATTTATCGCATAAAACATTGAGCAAATCGTTTCTCTGGCCTTCTATAGACTCGATTGCCAAGTGAACCTAGATCCTACTTTCATCGAAGAATAATACCTGACTCCATTGATATTCGTCTTAATCCAGATGTTCGCGAGCAAATTCTAGTCGTCTTTGCTTCTGGGCTGCAGTTAGCTTGGGATCAGTAGCTGCCCTTTTTGGTGTCAAGTTGGCTGCTTTTAGTCTCCTTCTGACTGTCCAAACGCTGGTAACCACACCCCGGATCTCTCTAAACTCTTCTTTGAGATTAGCACCAGTCAAATGTCGATTTCTCAGAGATTTAGATACAAGATTTAGATCATCTCTCTCTGTTGTTATTCGTTTACGACCTCCTTCTTATCGGCGGACCTAATCACCAGTATCTTGGTACCGAGGATACACTCGGGACACAGCAGATTAGCTTCAATTTAGTCGATTTGCCATGACTCTCTGGCTTAGGTCTTCTCTCAATAATGCTCCTGCTTGAGCTGCTTTGACGGACGTGGTATCCATTTGTTATGAACTTGCGAAGTTATTTTAATGATGTATTAGTGGGTTGCCATAAAAATTTTTGGTTACGATGTTAACCAAATGTTTTAAGTGGGTTCGTGTCGATTTCAATGGGTCAAATTATGACCCCCTCTCTACGTGTTGCATTATTTATTTGTAATACGTCACCCGATTTACCAAAAATTAAAACTTTTTTAAACTCAATAATGAGGTTACCAATTGTACACTAAATATTTTTAACCTTACACCTTTTTTGATTGAAACAGGAGACGTACTTTCGCAAAATCATTTTGAGTCGATTTTTTTGCACTCAAGTGTACTTTTGTAACATTTGCAAGATATTGTTTTGTCAAAAATGTCATGAAATTCGTTAAGTTTTTAGAAGAAAACCTTATTTGCTTGTATATATTTTATTTGGAGTTTAAAAAATATAATATAAATATCGTACTTAACAAGTTACCACATTAAAATCGTGGTAAAATCGAGAATTCCAGTAGTGCCGTTGGTGTTTGTGATGAAAAGGGGCTACTTTTGAGAACGAATTAAATCGTATGTAAATGAATCAGCGTAAATTAAATCTTAAATCCAATAATTAAATTGTGAAATAAATTTATAGGCTACAAAAACACACCGAAAAAATTTACTGAAAATTGAATAAGGTAGCATGTGAACTTAATTAAGAAGTGGTAAACAAATGGTTTTATCACGAATGTAAAAATATGAAGATTTCTATTGACGAAACCAAAATTCAGATTTTTGCTTTAATCTTTGCTTCTCTAAATTGGAAGGCCAAACAGACGATGTTAATGATGTAAGAGAAATATGAGGAATCTAAAAGTTACATTCCGCAACATATCTCCTGGTCTAAGCTAAAATCATGGGCAAATTGGTTTCTGATACTCATAAAGAGTAAACCAAAATAAAAGAAAAGACAGTTAAGATTTAATTTCACTTATAGAGCCTCTATATATTCGCATCTATGTATTTCATCCTACCAGGAGTCATCAGAGCGACTGGTATAGAAGCCCTAAACGTGAAAACCAATCTTTTTTGTCAAATGAAGCAACAATAAAATGACTGCAATATGGACGCTACAGCGACATCTGATAATAAATCAGGAAAGTAGAAATGCGACGATTTCTTTTAACGTAACCAAAATTCAAATTTTTGCTTAAATTTATGCCTTCTATAAATTAAAATGCAAAACAGACAATGCTAAACGTGTAAGAGAGATATGGAGAACCTAAAAGTTGCATTTTACAACATACCGTCTTTTCTTTTAAATAGTTTAATGTTTACCTATCTAATGGTAAATATAATGGTAGTAGTAATAAAATGAGAATAATATTGCCCCAAAATAGGCAACCATACAAAATTTAGGAAGTTAGCTGTTCAAACGAGAATGTTTTTTTTTTCTTTTTATATTTAAATGTGGAAACAAAGTGTGTGGACAAAATGATATTATAATAAACACCTAAAATGTTTTCTTCTTGATGTGCCTATGCGTTACGAATGTTGGCGATCATCATGGCAATTATTATCTTATCCGCAGCAGCGCGGAAAAGCTGCACAGATGTTGCATTGAACAGATTCTGAGGTTGTTCAACCAAGATATTCTTCTTCTTCCTGGACCTCACTTTCCAAATATTTTTCCTTGCAGGATAGCTTAAAGAAGAGCACATCTCGATTCTTCGCATAATATGTCCGAATAATTGTAAACTTTCGAGATTTAATAGTGGTTAGTACCTCTCGGTTCTTATTCATTCTTCTGAGAACCTCCTTATTTGTGACTCGGTCAGTCCACGGGATCTTAAGTATTTTCCGATATAGCCACATATCAAATGCTTCCAGATTTTTGCACATATCTTCGTTCAGGGTCCACGATTCAACACCATAAAAAAGGACAGAGGAGACGTAGCATCGCAGAATTCTTACGTTTGTATCAAGAGAGAGGTTGTGACTCTTGAAGAAGGACCCCATCTGATTGAAGGTAGATCTGGTTTTGCGATGTGTGCTCTAATCTCCTTGTTGTTGGTCCATTCTTCTTTAATTATGGTGCCGAGGTAGTTGTAGTGCGTTACTCTTTCTGGTTGACGTAAAGTTGAGCTTCTGTTATCCTTTTTTAGCTAATTATCATAAGCTTTGTCTTCTTCATAACGTTTGTACTGAGTCCATATTGTTAACTGTAATACGTGATTTAGTTCATAAGAGCTTGTGGGTCTTCTAAGTTGTCTGCAAATACTATGGTGTCATCTGCATATCTGATGTTATTTAGCCGGTAACCATTTAGTAGAATACCTTTATCAGTTTCGTGCAAAGCTTCGACAAATATTCTTTCAGAGTGCAGATTAAAGATTAGAGGAGACAAAATACAGCCTTGCCTCACTCCACGCATGATTTTCACATAATCAGTGTATTCACCTTTAACTCTGAGAATTGCTGCTGTCTGATTCCAGTAAAGATTTCTAATTATTTTCAGATCTTGGTTGTTATTTCCTGTTACTTTTAGTATTTGCATCATCTTGGTGTACTGTACTCGATCAAACGCTTTCTCTTAATCAATCAGACCTGCGTATACGTCGCAGTTGATGTCTCTGCATATCTGGAATAAGACTTGTACTGAGAACAAATCCTCTCTAGTAACAACCGCATTTGTGAACCCAAACTGGTTGGGGGAAATTTGGCTATCTGAGAGCTACATCTTGTATGTAAACCAAGTAAATTAACTAACATAAAGCTTTAAGAAATTGTATCTAATAAATCTTAATTTAAAATAAATCTTAATTTACAGCAACTAGCATTTTTTGCAATTTTGCGAAAAATTAATCGTATTTTTAATTATATTAATACACATTTATCTCTTTAATCGATCGGTCAACATTATAACCCTGCTATTACCGATCTTTTAAAATAAGTGTTTCCATGGCTTCCTTATATTATGTTTTTTTTTTAACTATATAAAAAAGGGTAATCTAGGATTTTTACTTACAACAATGCAAGTGATTGGTTTCTTCAAGAACAAACTGTCTGGTACTCTAACACGGATTGTGCTTCCTACAACGGATGTTGCTACTTCTTTGTCGTATACAGCTTTTGTTCTAAAAATATAATCAGATGTTTACATTTATTTTGTCAGTAGGCTACTTACATAAATTATATTATATTATAAAAGGACGTTATTACCATTTTAAGAATACGAAGTGATTTTTTCTAATCACTCATTAGATGAAAATAACATACATGGATCAAAATCCGACAGAAGAAGACATTGCAAAAGTTTAATAAATGTTATAAATACAAACATACAAAGTTTAACTCGAACCACTTCATGGTAACTGCAATGTTCCGACAGAGAATTTCCAATGATCCAGTACCGGTCATGGTCAAGGAACATGATATAGAAGAATTGTTTTCACTTATTTATTTAGTAAAACTGTGAATAAAATTAGAATCGGCATAAAGATTCCCAATTCCTTATAGAACCGATAATTTCAAGAAAAATAAGTAGTTTCTGGCAGAATTTGATGGGAATAAAAGAGACATGAAACAGAAACGGATGACCTAAAATGGGACTTATTATGAGTCAATAAGTCAATAAAGTAAAGAGAAAACTAACAGAGAGGTAATTTTGGTAACCTTCTCACCAGCAATTAAGTAGCAGAGCGAAAGCTGCTTTACTATGCTAAATGCACTAGTAACATGGAACCTTCAGCACGTTAAGGCAGATTTCTCAGAACTTAGTACTTATGTGAGGAGATACAACGTATCCTTGATTATAAAGCCCTAGTCATGCCAGAAGTAAATAATAGCTGCTTTGAGTGTTACAGGAGAACACATATTAAACAGGTCTATCAAAGTACTGAGGATTTGTATATTAGTTGTTAAAAGATATACAATAATTCAATTAACTTTAGTATCAGAGGTGCATAAGAGATGACTATTAGAAAAGGAAAAAATAGATAACTAGGGAATTGCGAGAATTTAAGCACAAAACAAAACAGAATGGCGTACGAAACTTGGGAGAATTCAGAGCCTCTACAAACGACAATATGAAACTTTTATTTAAAAAAAAGGATTTTAATTAATAAGAATCCACAAAATAAGTAAAACTAAACTATTTGACGAACTAAGTTTCTATCTTTTATCAATGGAACTTGAAATTGTTAAACAAACAACATTTTCAAAGTTCCTTAAAAAAGTATGCTACAAAAGCAACTAATTCTTCTTTAAGTTCCATCTTCAATCGAAGGTTTTAGAAAAGTTATAGAATAAAAAATTCTAACGATAGAAGAGGAATATGTTTTTTATATGGATAGTAAATACGAAAAAAGGAGAAATTAATGAAATAAAAACAGTCTTTAATAAATCTTAAATAACAGTGTGGACGTACCGATAACTTTAACTACGAGTTTTACAGTAATCAAAAAAAAATTCAATCCAATATTAACTAATAAGTAACTGACTGAAAAAGCTTTAGAATAACCCTTGAACACAAAATTATTTTTGCTGTGCTATTAAGAAGCACGAGGCAACTTGATGAAGAATTAACAGTTTTTATAAAAATTTTAAACAGGTAGCTTGTCAAGGTGCTCTGAAATAACTTCTAGAACAAAGGGGAACAACTGTCGCAAAAAATCGGAAAATAAGTCTAAATATTAATACACAAAAAGTCAAAAGGGAGATACAGAATATAAAAATTCAACAATTGATTCCTTTTTAAGTAATTTAGCAGCTGATCAGAACATAAATTATTCGTTATGGAAGGAAACAAAAAGAACGAAGAAACCAATTATTCATTCTCCTTCCATCTAGTTGAAAAACGGCAACTGGTCTGGAAGTAACGAACAGAAAACAGAATGACATGCAGATCATTTAGAAAGCACGTTCAAACCCAACGACAATAATGGTAAAGAACTGAGATGGAAAAAACCATTCCAAAGAAACTACGTTGACAATATTTGGAGAAGTATCAATAGAGATAAAAGAAAATATAAATTTTAAAAAAGCTCCAGGATATGATCTCATTAGAGAAGAACTATTAAAAAATCTCACAAGAACAGCAATGGTTAAGCTGACACATCAAATAAATGCTATATAGAAATGCTCAATAGATTGAGATATATTCTTAGACTCTGGAAAGTAGCCAAAGTCATTATAATCGCCAAACCAGGTTAACCTCCTAATGAAGTGTCATAAAGTTTGATAAATTAATATTCCACCATAGATCAAGTTCACAGAATAACGAATATCGTCGAAAAACATTAGAAGAAAAGAAAGCCTGCTCTACAATCTTTTTGGACGTAACACAGGTGTTTTATAAAGCCTGGCATGAGGGTTTAAACTATAGACTAAAAACGTTCATGCCCAAACAGTATTTAGAAATTTATAACCATACATTGCGAATAGATATTTTAGAGTAAAGCAAGAAGAAATGTACACCAATTTAAGGGAGATCAAAGCTGGCCTGCCACAATAGAGTCCAGTTCGTTATCTATTATATACGTGTGACATTCCAGACCTAAAAGAAAACACTATTGCCAACTTTAAGGATAATACAGCTATATTAGTTATAGGAGACACTATTTAAAAAGAGGCTAACATCAGTAAATACAATACATACCTGGACAAGAAAATGGCGAATAAAATTAAATGGAAGTAAATCTGCACACATTATTTTTACAAATAAAAAATAAAAAAATTTTTAGTTAGAATAACTGATAGCCAAGTTTTTAATGCAAAATAAGCAACATACTTGGGCATTACCATAGACGCGAGGCTGCGTTAGAAAGTCCATGTCAAAAAGAAAAGAGGAGAGCTTGATATTAGATATAAAATGGAAACATTTTAATATGATCCATTTATAATAAATTATCCAATTACAGGCAAGTACTTAGGCCAGTATGTATATATAAGTACTAACTCTGGGGCTGTACTAAAGTTAGTAATTTAAAAACTAGAGACTTATCCAGAGATTTAAAAACAAAGTACTAAGGAACATTGTTAATGCTCCATAGTATATCTGTAACAGCAACCTCCACCAGGACCTGGGTATGGAAACCGTGACCGAAATATTCAAGGGAACAGCAGCAAGTCTCAAACAGAGGCTGCATAGTTATGTGAATGTCGAGGCAATCCAGTTTCTTGACAGTAGGGTAAGCCCTTAAGTTTTAGGTATTTTCTGTTTAAAGTTACCTTAGAAAATAACTGATAAATTGGTCATTTGTAAAAGGTTTGATCACAAACACCGTATGGGTGGTATATAAAAAAAACAGTGAGAAAAAAAGCATAAAGAATATTATAAACAGATGGAAAAAAAGTATAGTTGCAAAACAGGAAAGAAAACTGTGACTATAGTAAATATGTAGTACAGCATTCAAGTGGACAATAATTATACAATAAAAATATTGTTATAATATACTAATAAAAATACTATTTTATACTATTCCTAGTTAACACTTTTCTTAAGGCTTGTGATTTATTATCGTTTATGCAAGTAGCCACTAGGAAGAACTCGATAAGAAATAACGTGGCACCAGAGAAAACCAATCAAACTTGCCCAATTTGCCCTAGTATCTGCAAACATGATGGTTTAATAAGAAGGAAGCTTCGAAGATAGTCCATAACTGGGATACACATTTTAAAATTCTGGACTCGAATAAGTAATCATGTATAATTTAATCAAATATACACGGAATGAGAAGGTACTATAACAGCCAAAACAGAAAAATAAAATTGATATGCCATAAATTTATATTAAAAATTCACAGGTTTTACCGAAATTAACTCATAAAAGTACATAAAATAAACAAATCAAGAAAATAAGTCAACATTGGAATGTAAACTAAGATACTCCAAATAATACTTTTGGAGAATAATTGACACGTAACACCAAAAGATACAAAATGTAGATGTTAGCGAAATATAGGTATGGTTGAGTAGCATTAAGTTATAAATGTTACATAATTGTCATACTTACGCTTTATCTGAGTTGGGGCAGACGGTAAGATCTTTAGCCAAAGAATGGTTGACCAAAAGGACGACCAAGAGTCCGAAAAGTACAGTTTTGGATGCCATTGTTTATTCTGCCCACTCAAAGGTTACAAAATTTAAAATAAAAAAAATAACGAGCTTTATATATCAATTGCTTATTGTGAAACAAAGAATCCGATCAAACTTAGTTTAAATTAGATAATTTAACACCTTGAAAGAGATTAAATGTATCGATAAGAAATAATGTACGAAATTTCTTGTTAATTGATATTTTGAGTATTTTTATGTTAATATTAAATAATGTAATAAAAAATACCGATTTGCGGTAGATTATTAAAGTGTTTTTTTATCGCAAAAATTACATCCGCTTCAGTTTTATAATTTTCCAGAAATTATGTTAAAAGTTATATAAAAAGGGGACTCCTTAGCCCAAGTTGTTAAGATAAATACCAATGCCAATGTAAAGTATGAATTTAGATAAGAAATTAAAATCCTAGTTATTTAACAGTGCTGAAAATAATGTATTTTAAACATCAAATACACACAGCGACCCACACATGTCAATGAGATCAATGAAAGATGTCCTGTCATTACTAAAAAAAAAGTTTAACTTGCCGTTCCATTAGAGAAAGATGTTAAAGCCGTAGGAATTAATGAGGCAAATACCTATACTCTAAAGCCCCTTATACACGAAAATTGATTTGAAGTTAAGCCTCTTGACAGATTTATTCAAGACCATTTTCAGAACTGGAAAGATTCCTTCAGATTGGCTGAAATCAAATCGACCTAAAAACGTTAATGCAACTGTGACAGTTATTGCATGAAAAGCTTAATATCTTAATTATTAAAAACTTCTTTTTTAGAGTTATACACACCATATATATAAAAACTGCGAGCTTCAAGTAAACGACGTAGAATTCACCTTCGAGACTGGGAACTCATGAGGCTCTATTCACACTTAACTAATTTTCGCATATAGCCCGTAATATGAATGTAAAAATAACGGCCTGCTGTGTAGATTATCGCAAAGCTTTTGACAGCGGCTAACCAGGGAGTACACGCGTGTCCTCTTGAATACCTTTTTTAAAAAAAGTCCCAAAGAAAATGGGCCTGCTGCAGACGAAGTCACTAAAAATGATTTGATTTTGTCTAACAACAACAAAGACATGGTCCATGATTGTAACAGTTCTTAATAGCTGTTCAATTGGAAGTGATCATAGAATGGTAAGAGCGAAGATCGTGCTAAATCTCCAAAAACAAAGATACAAAATGATAACAAAAACACACACCAATAGGATGGAATCCAATGGAAAATACCAAGTCTTTCGAAGAGGAAATTCTAAGATGTCTAGACACAACAAATATAGACGTTATGGATGTCGAAACCTTAAATGATAACTTAATAAAAGCTATTAAAGCAGGAAAAAGTCATAAAACAAAGTCGCAATCAAGTTGAGCTAGGATAGAGAGAAGGAAATGGCAAAGATACAAGCACTTACAAACTAATAAAGATATTAATTTAAAGGCAGTGGGAGAAAAGGACGTACGAGAATATAACACAAAAAAGATTACAAACGGTTGTCGAGGAAAATAAAAAGTTTAAAGGTGCTGAAGAGATGTTAAGCGGTAGGTTAGGAAGAATATTGTTAAGCTCGTAGATCGAAATGGAAAAGTGGTAACAGATATAAGATAAGATAATTAAGGTAGTTGAAGAATTTAACATAATTATATAGAGAAAGGGTAAGAAAGACGGCACCAAGTTGAGAAAAGTCCGAAGTAGGTCAGGTATATCCGAATAACAATCGAGAGTTCTCAAAGCCATTAAATCGAATGAAAAAACAATAAAGAAGCTGGTGATAACCAAATCGTTATTGAGGAAGTTAAAGCAGGAGGAAAAAGACAGTATTGAAAAGCATTGACACAATTATATAACTTATGTCTTTCAAAAGAGGTTACACCATCACAGTGGAATAAAGCTGTTTTAGTAGTCATGCATAAAAAGGGAGATATAACAGAGCTAAAGAACTATAGACCTATTAGCTTGTTTTCTCACGTTTATAAGTTGTTTATGAAGATAATAACTAATAGGTTGACACCAAAACTAGACTTCTATTAACATTGCGAACAAGCAGGATTTAGAGCTGGATACGGAACAAATGATCATTTGCAAACTATTAAGTCGTTAATTGAAAAAACCATTGAATATAATAGATCCCTGATACTTGTCTTTGTCGACTTTGAAAAAGCATTTGATACGGTCAGTCAAAGTGAAATGCTACAAGCTCTAACACAATGTAGAATAGATTACCGATACACATTCCTCATCAGATACATCTATCAGCATGCTACAGCCTGTGTAAGACTTAACGAAGATACTGATACCTTTCGTATTGAAAGAGGCGCTCGGCAAAGAGACAACATGTCTCCTAAATTATTTACATTTTTGCTAAAATACGCTTGTAAAACAATAGATGGGAACGAAAAGGGCATCAATGTAGATGGAAAATTTTTTAAATAACCTTAAATTTGCAGACGATATCGTTCTTATTGCAGACAGCTTTGATCAGGCACAGATAATGCTCCAAGAATAAACCTCGCTTGGGCTGCATTTGGAAAGATGAAGGATGTTTTAAGGTCTAAGATTCCAGTGTGTCTGAAAAGAAAAGTATTTAATCAGTGTATTTTGCCAGTGATGACCTACGGCGCAGAAACCCTAACACTCACAAGAACAACAGTGAGTAAACTTCAAGTTGCGGAAAGGGCAATGGAGAGAATAATTTTAGGGATTTCTCTACGTGATAGAATACCAATGCTACCATACGCAACAGATTAGGAGTAGCAGACGTTATTGATAGGATATCAACACTAAAGTGGAACTAGGCAGGTCATGTAGCAAAATCAGTTGATGACCGGTGGACAAAAAGAATTTTGGAATGGAGACCCCGAATACAAAAATAGAGGTCGACCCCCAACGAGATGGACAGATGACATAAAAAGAGTGCCTACAAATTGGATTCAGATAGCGCAAAATCGGACTAAGTAAAAAAGCATGCAAGAGGCCTATGTTTAGCAGTGGACGTTAGAGGCTAGTTGAAGATGATGATCACACGCGTGTTGGTCGAAAGGACTGAGCCGTAATAAATTTTTAAATGACGCCGCTTGTATAATGGTGGTGGTACTGACCTTCCTGGAATGCTCCAAACGGTTTTCCCTTACCGAATGAAGTTATATTATTTCAGTTTTTATTTCACGTTTAAAAGATACACTTTAAAATTCTTCTAGTCAGTGCTTTTGAACGTGCGCGTGTACAAAAGTATCAAAGATATTTGTGTTGCAGTTTCACAGTTTTAGATATTGGTGTGCTTTTTACAGTTTATAATACGACGGTAATTCTGTTTTTATGAGCTGTATGGTTAAAGTAATATAATACTACGCTAAAACTTACAACTAAAATTTTATAAGTACTAATAAATCAGAGGATAAGTTTAGCAGATAAACAACAGGGTTTTCGTAGTGGAAGATCGTGTACAGATGCAATATTCGTTATAAAGCAAATTACTGAGAATTCATAGAGTATATAGACCTAGCATTTCTGTGTCTGATTTACCTAAAGAAAGCGTTTGACAGAGTAAGACTCAAAGAAGTACTCCATCTTCTGTATAATAGAGAAGTTCCCCTAAATATTATAAAAACTATCGATAATGTCTACCAAAACAACAAAATGGAAGTCAGAATAGATGGACAAATTACAGAACCTATAGAAATAGGCAGCGGAATATGACAAGGGGATTCATTGAGTCTCATGCTCTTCAATTTGATCATGAATGAAATCATCAAAACCGTTAACAAAGGAAGAGGATACAGTATGAGAAACAAAGAAGTCAGAATACTCTGTTACGCAGACGATGCAATATTAATAGCCCAAGATGAAGACAGTCTGCAAACACTGGTCCACAAATTTAGCATACGAGCAAAATAATGTAATATGACTATCTCATTCCAGAAAACTAAAACAATAGTGGTTAGCAAAAAACCAACCAGATGTAAAATAGAAATTGATGGCATCAGTATTAAACAAGTAATTGAAATAAAATACCTGGAAATTACACTGTCTAGCTATAGAGACCTGGACAAAGAAGTTAACCCATCAAGTACAAAAAGCAAATAGACTGGCAGGATGCCATAATAACACTATATGGCGAAACAGACACATTGACACTGAGAAGTCAAGAATTTATAAAGTCCAATTATGACATATGTCTCAGAAACAAGACCCGACACAGCCACAACGCAAAAGGCTACTGAAAACGGCCGAGATGAGAGTACTGAGAAGAATTAAAGGAAATACGCTGAGAGATCGAAAGAGAAGTGAAGACAGAAGAAAATGTAACGTACAGTGTATAATTGAATGGACACAAATAGAATGGAATAACCACATAAGCAGAATGGAGGAGACCCATGTCGTCAAAATAGCTCGAGATAAGTCACCAATCAGCAGAAGAAGTATCGGACGACTGCTCAAAAGATGGAGTGATAACCTTTTATAGAGGTATTATTCAATAACAAGCAGAATGTCTTAGTATTTATTTTTATTTTCGTATAGGACTTTTACAGTACGCGATAAATAAGATCCTAATGTCAATTTTACATTATATTACACATTTTATGATTATATAATTATTCAAACAACTAAGAAATTAGTAATTAATAATTGATATAAATAGAACTGGAATTGCCACTAATTATGAAAATGTCCACATTTACATACCAGTGCAATTGACTCTCTTCTGGGGAACATTTCCGCTAATCCCCTGGGGTTCCACGGTAGGCAACGAGTCATGCAGTCTGAACAACCAATGGCTTATGGTCTGTCTGGATGCTCCGCAATCGCACTGTTGGACGTCTTCTGCACGGGACCCACACTGAACACGAGAATCAGCACATTTAACCATGTCCGGTACGTATGACGAATTAAGCCTTGCCACCAAAGTGGCCGGGCCAGTTCGATCCGATGTAAACCCTGTGTTGGGATGTGGACATCACTCTATATATAGTCCCGATTCCTAACTGGCTGCCATCATTCTATGTTGTCCAGTGCCTAATGTATATCAAATTGGAAAGTTAACCATGTTTTCTCGGGCAGTTTCGTATTGCGGTGTAGTGCTAAGTTCTCAATGGTGGACCTCGTTGAGATGTCTGGGATATTCTTGATGTTATTGGTAATTGTACGTTGGCTACTATTTTCATGGGTACCCTCACTCCACGCATGCTTGCTGTAACGGCATCATAGAACTTGGCCGTGGTGCAATTATTGCTCACAGTAGGCAGCCTCTCTCTATGCGTTGTTGTATTGTTCCAGTGATTATTCTCATGGTTTTGGGTGACGTGGACATCGGATTTTGTTCTATGTATGGTAGCACTATTTAGCCTTACTGGCTTGCACATTATATCTCGCCTACTTGAAAACACCAAAGCTAAGCGCCGGCAGGTCCGACAGAGTAATCTGCAGAAGCACCATCCCCAAGTTGTTCCAGCATGTTTTGATTATTATGTTAGGTTCGTGTTTCTTAGTTTGAACCGGCTGCGATTTGTAAGATGAATTGTTGAAGGGTAAGTGTTCTATCAAGTTGTTGACCCTAGATATTTGGGGTTTGGTCGTTTATGTTTGGATTAGCTGTGTGCATTTAGAGTTACAATTGAGAGTGATCGCCCGCAAGTTGAATTTTGAAACAGGTGGAAAGAGGGACAGTTGCATAGTCTTTGCTTGTGTTAGGTGGCGTAAAGCGCCAGTTTTTTAGAAATAGTTTAACTTAGTGTAGTATAAGGTCCTCTTTAGGGCTCAGGTTCTCCTCTCCTGCTTTCTTATACTATTATGCTGAAAGCCCATTGGCCAGGGTCCGTCAGCATAAGGCTAATTTTCGCGATGTTGTTTTAGGTATTATCTGCTGTATAAAGGTTATATACTATAGGAGCTAGCACCTGCGAGCACTTGAGGTAAGCCGTTGTTAATGTTGTTCAACGTTACTCTGTGCATCATCATTCATATTACCTGAATAACTCGTCCTTGTTAGTCAGGTAGAATTGTTTATTTCAGCTGACACATGTTTTTTGATGGCAACGTATGGGTTTCATCAGCTGATAACTACTTAGCCAGCGTAGTGATCATATTATTACGTTTATGGCAGATTTTTCGCGTCCTTTCAAAGCCTGCTTCATTAAAATGTAGGTAAGGACACAGCAACTTGGTCACTGCAACTTCGCGCTCTTCTTATTCCAGCTTGTTCACAATTTGGGTACCTGCATCCTCAATGGTTTACTTATTCGGGTTATATAGAAAAGTCGTTTTCTAGCTAATTGTTTTATAGCAACTGAGTAAGAGGCTAATAGGCCGGTAACTTATCACTGCTTGTTGGCTTTGCCAGGCGTCTGGGATTTGCCGATAATTTTTGTTCTTTTGATTTCTGGGGGGAGGCTACACGTTGTAATTCACAAATTGTCGTCTAGCTAAAGAATTTTTTGACGGCACTGTCGTAGGTTTTGTACCAGTGTGGGAACTATAAACTCAGGGATAGATTCCATTCGGAAGCCTTGCTTAGCTGCGCTTTTCTTATTTTAGGTTTGGTTAGTTTTTTATAAGATGTCTGATTAAAGAGGAATGAGTAAGATAAAAGAAAATCAGACGGTTAAGGTGGTAACCCATGGGTGGTGGTATCTTATTTATAATATTTCTTGGGTCCTGAATTATTTTGGTGGAAACATTCTGAGTCACATGTATGATACTCTTTATTATTGCGCAGGTACGTGTTTACTTCAAGATGATGTTTTTGGAGAACCACGGAATAATGAAAAAGAGCTACCAGATTTTTAAACGATTAACACCGCAAAAAGAAAAACGTTGTGGAATATATTATTCCGGAGCGGTTAAAAAAAAAGAACCGACCGGCAGGAAAGAAACTCAGTGGACTCAGTCTTCTGGGAGAATATTCGAAAAAAAGACCAGGAGCAAAAACTATTATTGATGCTTGGAAAGTGGTCTTTTTAGACTCCTCATTAGCCAAATAGTTCAACACACACCACATCACACACACACACACACACACACACTCCCACATCACACTAATATATTAAATAAGAGGGGTAGGATTACCTCCAGTAAAAAGTATGGAAGGAAATCAAACACACGTATTTGGGTGTCTGTCTTTAAATTTTGCTGGCTCTTTGCGGTCTTCACCAACCTAGATTCGAGAGTATCTGTTGGACATTTGACACGGAACTGGCATAGGAGATTGTACCTTTGTTTCGTTTGTGATTGCGATCTGTTCATAATCCTCGGACACTATCATCTGATATTTGCTCGGACATTATTTTGTTTGTAAACCATCTAGACCATCTGCCAAACAATCATACGTGTCGCTAGCTTCACTTCATCTATTTGTTTAGACCACTTCAGTTTAACCAAGGAGACGCCCTTCCTCTGTTGCTATCTAAGTGGCTTGCTCAGAGATATGCTCGCAGGTACAATGTTATATAGACAACTCGAGGCACAAAATGCATCCTTCGTTCCTCCTATCGATGGAGTATTGTCTCTCTCAACGGCCATTCACATTTAATGTTAGATTTGTTTGGTTGTAGTATCCATTACATATTTATTCGCAAGTCCCTATCTCATTCCCCATGCTCCGTCTTATTACAAATGAATAGAGGCCGCTTTCATGTTTTACTCTATTAATGGCCTTTTTGTTAGTCTCATTATTAAACACTAAATTTTTTACACATTTACAGTTGAACTTCTCTGCCACCTTTGGATATGCACTTGTAGAGCCGATGACGACGCTTCGCGGGTGCCTAATATATCCCCGAATTAAGTTCGATGATACCTTGTTCTTGTATCAGTCTCTTAGTAAGTTTGTTATGTATCAAACTTTTATAAGTCACGGTTTTTTAAATAAGTGCTCAATTAGACTGTTGTTATAATGTAGTCTTCGCATGTTTTTGACATTTAATTTTTTTGGTATTGATACTGAACATCGACTTTAAACAGCTTTGGGGATATTTCCAGTTTATATATATTTTTTTTATAATACAGTCGCTTATCCATTTTACTCCTTGATAGCAATTTAAATACAACGGTATTCAAATTGCTATACATATTGCTGTTTACACTCTGTTCTGTGCGTTGATCTTTAAGTAGCCTGATATCGTATTTTGGGTTAACACTTACGAGCAATACTTCTGTCTGCTGACCCTCATTTTGCAAATCAGTGGATTTGTAGTCTGACTTGACGTTCGGCTCTGGGTAATGTCTTGACTGATGTAATGCTGTTACGGACTCTTTTGTTAATTTTAATGTATTCTATTTGATTTGTGCCCAGAAAGTCTCTTGAGGTGATTGTCCACGTGTTTAATCTTCTGTATGGGAGTTTGAAGTAAATTGTATCATTACAAATCTTCTTCTGATACAAATTCACCTAATCGGTCTCCTGTTCATTTCTATTTTCCAGGTCCAAACTATCTAATGAATTCTACCGATCGTCATCTACCAATTTGGTATTTAAGTCACCCATAATCAAGGTTGAGATCATTTTTTGGGAAGGTATTTCTAAGTGTTGATGATTCATAATAGAATACTTCACTAATGTCATCTGATATATCGCTGGTAGGGGTATATTTCTAAATAACGTAGTTGTTATTGGGTAGGTATCAAGCTAACAGGATAAGCATTATTTCCGAAAAGTACAAAGGTTTAAGATTATCTAGCGGTTTCTTGATTTAAAATTTACCTAAGTACTCCCATTTTGTGTCTTCGTGACTAATATATGTAATGATCTGTTAAAATTCAAACCAATTTGTCCACACGTCCACTCCATATCATTTAGCTTATGCATCAATGATGTCTAATTGCTAGGTCTCATTCATCTCCTTGATTGTATTATGGACCTTACCCGCTCAGATAATGTTTTTGAATATAACTAGTCGAGCAGATCGTTGATCATTTCTCGTTCACATTTTTGGAAAGGTTTTCGTATGTCTGGGAGACCGAGACGCCCTTGCCATTTTTTGATTGTCCGTCTCTGTCGGATTTGGTATCGAAATTCCCCTTGATCAGTATTAGTTTATCTTTGATTGGTTTTATTTTCTGATTATATGGGTTACTTCTTCGATGCCTTTAGTGACCTGTAGTTTCCGGGTTTCTTTTACTTTCTTACTGCTGTTGACCATTGT
>OU898279.1:122971989-123049178 GCA_918026665.1 Diabrotica balteata | reverse complement strand
TATCAAAGATATTTGTGTTGCAGTTTCACAGTTTTAGATATTGGTGTGCTTTTTACAGTTTATAATACGACGGTAATTCTGTTTTTATCAGCTGTATGGTTAAAGTAAATAAATACTACGCTAAAACTTACAACTAAAATTTTATAAGTACTAATAAATCAGAGGATAAGTTTAGCAGATGAACAACAGGGTATTCGTAGTAGAAGATCGTGTACAGATGCAATATTCGTTATAAAGCAAATTACTGAAAATTCATAGAGTATAATAGACCAGCATTTCTGTGTCTGATTTACCTAAAGAAAGCGTTTGACAGAGTAAGACTCAAAGACGTACTCCATCTTCTGTATAATAGAGAACTTCCCCTAAATATTATAAAAACTATCGATAATGTCTACCAAAACAACAAAATGAGAGTCAGAATAGATGGACAAATTACAGAACCTATAGAAATAGGCAGCAGAATATGAAAAGGGGATTCATTGAATCTCATGCTCTTCAATTTGATCATGAATGAAAGCATCAAAACCGTTAACAAAGGAAGAGGATACAGTATGAGAAACAAAGAAGTCAGAATACTCTGTTACGCAGACGATGCAATATTAATAGCCCAAAATGAAGACAGTCTGCAAACACTGGTCCACAAATTTAGCATACGAGGAAAATAATGTAATATGACTATCTCATTCCAGAAAACTAAAACAATAGTGGTTAGCAAAAAACCAACCAGATGTAAAATAAAAATTGATGGCATCAGTATTGAAGAAATAATTGAAATAAAATACCTGGAAATTACACTGTCTAGCTATAGAGACCTGGACAAAGAAGTTAACCCATCAAGTACAAAAAGCAAATAGACTGGCAGGATGCCATAATAACACTATATGGCGAAACAGACACATTGACACTGAGAAGTCAAGAATTTATAAAGTCCAATTATGACATATGTCTCATAAACAAGACCCGACACAGCCACAACGCAAAGGCTACTGAAAACGGCCGAGATGAGAGTACTGAGAAGAATTAAAGGAAATACGCTGAGAGATCGAAAGAGAAGTGAAGACAGAAGAAAATGTAACGTATAGTGTATAATTGAATGGACACAAAATAGAATGGAATAACCACATAAGCAGAATGGAGGAGACCCATGTCGTCAAAATAGCTCGAGATAATCACCAATCAGCAGAAGAAGTATCGGACGACTGCTCAAAAGATGGAGTGATAACCTTTTATAGAGGTATTTATTCAATAACAAGCAGAATTTCTTATTATTTATTTATTTAGCGTATGGACTTTTACAGTACGATAAATATACAAATACAATTACAATAATATACACATATATATTATATATATTATTCAAACACTAAAAATAGTAAAAATAGAATAAATAGAATGAATGCCACTAAATATTAATGTCCAATTTACATAGCCATTCAATTGCTTCTGGGGAACATTCCGCAAAGTCCTGGAGGTTTCCACGGTAGGCACGATTCAAGCAGTCTGAAACACAATGGCTTATGGTCTGTCTAGATTCTCCGCAATCGCACTGTGGACTTTCTGCACGACCCCACCTGAACAGCGAATCAGCACATTTACCATGTCCGGTACGTATACGATTAAGCCTTGCCCAAATGGACCGGGGCAGATTTGATCCGATGAAACCCTGAGTTGGGGTGGATATCTTAATATAGTCCGATTCTACTGTTGGCATCCATCTTGTTGTCCATTGCCTATGTATATCATAGGAATTACCAATTTTTTCGGGCAGATCGTATTGGAGTATTTCTAGATCTCAATGGTTGGAGCTCTTTTGAGATGTCTGGGATATCTTGATGTATTGGTAATTGTACGTTGGCTACAATTTTCTGGTACTCTCTCACTAATGCTGCTGTACGGCATAGATCTGGTGGAGCAATATTGCTCAGAGTAGGCAGCCATCTCACTGGCGTTGATTTTATTGTTCCAGTGATTATTCTCATGGTTTGGTTAAGTTGGACATCGATTTTGCTTGTATGTGCACTATTTAGCCATACTGGTGCACAATATTCTGCCACTGAAAAAACCAAAGCTAGAGCAGAGGTCCGAAGAGTATCTGCAGAAGCACCCCAAGTTGTTCCAGCAAGTTTTGATATTAAGTTAGTTCGTGTTCTTAGTTTACCGGCTGCGTTTGTAAGATGAATTTTGAAGGTAAGTGTTCTATCAAGTGTGACGCCTAGATATTTGGGGTTGTTGTTATGTTTGATAGCTGTGTCATTTAGAGTTACATTGAGAGTATCGCCCGCAAGTTGATTGACAGGTGAAAGAGACAGGTTTCAGTTTTGCTTGTGTTAGGACGTAAGCGCCAGTTTTTAAAATAGTTACTTAGTGTAGATAAGTCCTCGTTTAGAGCTCGTTCTCCTGCTTCTTTACTATTATCTTGAAAGCCAATGGCCAGGTCGTCAGCATAAGCAAATTTTTCTCGATTTTGTTTTAGGTATATCTGCTGTATAAAGGTTAAATAATAAAGGAGCTAGCACTGAGCCTTGAGGTAAGCCGTTGTTAAGTTTTCTAACGTTACTCTGTGCATCATTCATATATACCTGAAACAGTCTGTTAGTCAGTAGATTGTTTATCAGCTGACAATTTTTTTGAGGCAAAGTATGGTTTTCATCACTTATAAATAAGCCAGCCGTGAGATCTATAAACGTTATGGCAGATTTTTCGCGTCTTTCAAAGCCAGCTTCAATAAATGTAGTTAAGGACAGCACTTGGTCACAGCAACTTCGCGCTCTTCTAAATCCAGCTTGTTCAATTGGTACAGCATCCTCAATGGTGTTACATATTCGGTTATATAAAAGTCGTTCTAGTAATTTATAATAGCAACTGAGTAAGGCAATAGGCCGGTAACTTTCAGGCAGCTTGTTGTCTTTGCCAGGCTTCTGGATTGCGATAATTTTTGTTCTTTTGAATTCTGGGGGTAGCACAGTTGTATTCACAATGTCGCTAAAGAATTTTTTGAGCCACTGTCGTGTTTTTGTACCAGTGTGGACTATAAACTCAGGATAGATTCCATCGAAGCCTGCTGCTTTTCTTATTTTAGTTTGGTTAAGTTTTTATAAGAATTTCTTATAAAGAGGAAGAAGAAGAAAAAGAAAATAAGACGGTAAGTGAACCATGTGTGTGGATCTTTTTATAATATTTCTTGGGTCTAATATTTTGGTGGAAAATCTAGTCACATGTATGATATCTTTATATTGGCAGGTTACGTGTTCTTCAAGATGATGTTTTTGGAGAACACTGAATAAGAAAAAGAGCTACCAGATTTTAACGATACTCCGAAAAGAAACGTTGTGGAATATATTTTCCGTAGCTGTTAAAAAAAAGAACCGACGCAGAAACACAGTGACTCAGTCTTCTGGAGAAATTGAAAAAGACAAAGGAGCAAAAACTATTATTGATGCTTGGAAAGTGGTCTTTTTAGACTCCGTCATTAGCCAAATAGTTCAACACACACACACACACCACACCACACACACACACACACACACACACAAATATATTAAAAAGAGGAAGAGATACCACCAGTAAAAATATGGAAGAAATCAAAACACTTATTGGTCTTCTTTATTTTGCTGGAGTCTTGCGGTCATCACACCTAGATTCGAGAGATCTGTGGACATTGAACGGAACTGGCATAGAGATTGTACTTTGTTTCGTTTGTATTGCGATCCAGTTCATAATCTCGACTTATATCTGATATGCGCGACATTATTGTTTGTAAACCATCTAGACCATCTGCAAAAACTACTGTGTCGTCAGCATATCTTAGTTGTTTAGACGCACTTCGTTAACCAAGACGCCTTCCTCTTTTTATCTAAGTGCTTGCTCGAAGATATGCTCCGAGTACATGTTAAATAGAACTGGAGACAAAATGCATCCTTGTCTCACCTATCGATGGAGATTGTCTCTGTCAACTGGCCATTCACTTTAATGTTATTTGTTTGGTTGTAGTATAAATTACATATAATTCGCAAGTCCCTATCATCCAAGCTCCTTCTTTTAAAATGAATATGAGCCTTTCATGTTTTACTCTATTAAATGCCTTTTTGTAGTCAATAAAACAAATTTATACATTACAGTTGACATCTCTGCACCTTTGGATAAGCACTTGTATAGCGAATAGAGCTTCTCGGGTGCCTAATATATCCCCGAATAAGTCGATGATACTTGTTCTTTACATTTCTTATATATTATGTTATGTATCACTTTTAAAAACGTTTTAAATAAGTGGCTCATTAGACTGATTAATATGTAGTCTTCGCATGTTTGTGCATTTAATTTTTTTGGTATTGAAACGAACATCGACTTTAACCAGCTTTGGGGACTATTTCCAGTTATATATATTTTGTTAAATACAGTCGTTATCCATTTTACTCCTTGTATAGCAATTTAAATATCAACGGTATTCAAATTGCTATACATATCATGTTTTACACTCTGTTCTGTGCGTTGATCTTTAAGTAGCCTGATATCGTATTTTGGGTTAACACTACGACAAATCTTCTGTAGCCTGACCCTCATTTTGCAAATCAGTGGATTGTAGTCTGACTTGACGTCGGCTCCTGGGTATGTCTTGACTTGATGTAATGCTGTTACGGAATCTTTTGTTAATTATAATGTAATCTATTTGATTTGTGGCCAGAAGTCTCTTGAGGTGATTTCCACGTGTTTAATCTTCTGTATGGGAGTTTGAAGTAAATTTTAGTCATTACAAACTCTTCTTCTGATACAAATTCACCTAATCGGTCTCCCTGTTCATTTCTTTTTCCAGGTCCAAACTATCCTATGAATTCTACCGATCGTCATCTACCAATCTTGGTATTTAAGTCACCCATAATCAAGGTTAGATCATTTTTGGGAAGGTATTTCAAAGTGTTGGATAATTCATAATAGAATACTTCACTAATGTCATCTGATATATCAGCGGTAGGGGTATATTTCTAAATAACGTTAGTTGTTATTGGGTAGGTATCAAGCTAAAGGATAAGCATTATTTCCGAAATAAGTACAAAGGGTTTAAGATATCTGGCGGTTTCTTGATTTAAAATTATACCTAAGTACTCCATTTTCGTGTCTTCGTGAATAATATATGTAATGATTGTTAATTCAACATTGTCCAGAGTCCATCCATCTCATTTAGCTTATTCTCATGATGTCTATTGATAGTCTATTCATCTCCTTGATTGTATTATGAGCCTTACCGGCCTCATATAATGTTTTAATATACTATGTGCAGATCGTGATCATTTTCTTTGCACTATATTGGAAAGGATTTCGTCTGTTGGAGACCGAGAACGCCCTTGCCATCTTTTGATTGTCCGTCTCTGTCGGATCTTGGTATCCGAATTCCTTGATCAGTATTAGTTTTTCTTTGATTGGTTTTCCTATTTCTGATTATACTAGGGGTACTCTTCGAGCCTTTATTGCAGTAGTTTTCCGTTTCCTTTTACATCTTAATGCTGTTGACCATTGTTAATGAGTTCCTCCACCTTCAAGACCAATTTACCAATCGTATGACAAAATGGTACCCTTCCACTTATGAGCTCATCCGTCCGTTGGCCACTAAGTGAGCGGGTTGCTTAAACGGGCAATCACTCGGTCAATTTTTAACCATATCTGACTACATTCACTTAGTCAAACCTGCAGACCAATGCAGTTGCCCGTGGTGTGGGACGTGAAACCATAAGTGGGTGTTAGGTGTTTATGAGGACAAGTTATCAAAAACCATCTCCCGTCTATGACGCTCGATGTGGTCGTTCCAATAAAAGGTGCTACCTCTATAACAAAACCCATTTACAAGGCATTCGATCTAAATATTAATGCTAATCTCAATGATTTTTTAGAATCATCGAGGATTTTCTCACCGCTTATACGACCGCCAATAGCTACCTCCAATAAAATTCATCATCCCTTTTACATATATATTTACCTCACCACAACCGAAGAAGCAGGGTAGAAGACAACTTAGATGTAGTACCAACATTTGGAGGTGACTAACTGAATAAAGATTAGTAAATGGTCCACGTTACAATTTTCTAAAAAAAAAATTAATAATAAAATAATTTTCAAGACCTTTTATATTTCTTATTTGATGTTGATTCTTACACCCTTTAGAAACAGATATTTATATATACAATATTTTTTATTGTCATAGAGTACTACGGGTTCTTAACAACGATTAAAGGTTTGTTGATAGTGATAAGATGTACGCATTTTCGAAAACAAAACTCTTGAGATAAGTATTTGTGTTTATATATCAATTAAATTATATTCAAATTAAAACCTATGCCTAATACTATTGTGTTTATTATCTCGTTTATCTCATTGACATTGCCAAATAATAAAACTTCAAGCTAATCCATTTTTTATCGTTTATTATAAATTGATGGGATATTTTGAAATTTTTGACCATGTCGCATTTTTAAATTATATAAACTTTTTATATATTCTAATATAATAATTTCATGTACGTTTATGTGCCGCCTGCTCTAAATGTCTAGAAACTTAAAAAATTATTTCATTTTCCAAAATTATATTCTTTTAATTAAGTTTTTTATCTTAGAGCAAATGTTAGATATATAGTTTTTTGGAGCTATAAGTTAAAATTTTTTCACCATCGCTCCAGTTTTTCTTTACTGTCTACTGTTTCCACGATCTTCTCGGTCTTGTCCTTGTTCTGTAGTTGGTATCTATCCACTGTGACGTTCGCTTTGGTATCGTTCTTTATTCATTCCTTGGACGTGGTCAAAAGGGTTTTAACCTTCCAGAGATAGCGGCCTTTGTACCAATAAGAATGGTCGCGCGTAATTCCTAGATAAGCTAAATGCTAGATAATTAGTTATTTTAAGATGTAGGTAATGAAATATTGTAATAATAATACAAAATATATTCGGTTGAAGATTGAAACACTGTATTTCTTAAAATTTTTTAATAAATTCATTAAAAATAACAACGGTGTCATAAATCCCAGATGTCTCCTAGATATTGCCCATTACACATTATTGTATCGCCGTTTTGCAATCTTAACAAATTATGCTTTGAATATGTATTCCATACAAATGAATTTCTGACAAATTTTACAGCTGAAGTACGTGATCCTTGAACGTTTACCATTTTGACAAGGCTTACATCTTTTTTACTTGCTGTGGCTTCCTCTACAGTCTGGTTACCTAATTCTGCTTTTCTTTTTGAATTTTTTTTCTTTGAGCTCATTTTGAATAAAGTATTGCGTTCTTCGTTCGACGTATTCTTTCACAAGAGCATTTGAAAATAGTCGAAGGTATTTTCTTGTAAGTATTTTTTCATTATTATTGGTGGAATAGATTTAATAAGTATTGATCGTGGCTAGATTTAACATGGAAAAAAATACTACCCTCGGCTATCTTCTGGTGTTCCTTGCAACATTGTAAGAAGCACAAAGTTTGTCCACGGTATCTACACCTACTTTTGTCTTGTTATAGAATGTTATATTCTCGGGATTCTTTTGTTCACATGTTTCTGCGTCGATTGCTGCGTTATCATGTAGGCTTGAAACTAGTATTACGTTTTTATATTAATATTATTATATTAATATTGTGATTTGACAAATATAAATATCTGTTGATGAGTGTTGGTTTTCTACACATCTGGGTCTCAAATCAAGTATTGTGTTTAGAGATTAAAACATTCAGAAAATGTGGTGTGTTAATATATTCCTTTTCCATGGTAAATGTTACTGTCTCTTCTTTATGATTTATATCATTTAGGAATATGTTTAACAACTCTGATCCATAAGGTCATATTGAGAATACCACCATACTGTGGGTTTTAAATTTTGTTAAGAAATAATTATTGTTTCCAAATCTTCCATAAATATATCGGCTAATAATGGAAATAAACTAGAGCCCATTGTTAGACCAAAATTTTGTTTATAGAATTTATTATTTAGTTGAAAATATGTATTATCAGTAAATATTGCCAATAACTCCATTAGAGCTGATAAGTTTAGTCTTCTAGTTGCCAATGTATCCTCACTCTCTATTTTTGTCTATACTATTATAGTCAAAATCTTATCTAACGGCACATTTGTAAGTAAACTATTTATGTCAAAACTAACTAAAATATTATTTGAATTAAATTTCATTTTTAATAATTTATTTAAGAAATGTTGTGTATTTTTTATAAATATGTCGTTTTTATTTGCAAATTGTTGTATAATATTTAATAAAAATTTTGACAATTCACCAAATAGTACTACAAATAGGTCTAAGTAGTATATTAGTTTTATGAACTCCATAAAATTCTGTATTCCATAAAAATGAGTGGTCCTACTGTAATGAGGTGTAATTAATCTTTTTTGATAAATTGTTAAACAATTTTTAAACTTGAAGAAAGTTCTATACATTCTGTTTTTCAAAGTCATTTTGGGATCCTTTGTTAATTTTTTATAAGGTCCGTTTGTTATTAGATCTTTAATTTTGTGTTCTTATTGAATTTTATCCATTATCACAGTTGCATTTCCCTTGCTTGCTGGTAGGATGATTATGTATTTTATTTATCACAAATTTGACGTTATCATTAGTTTCCTGACGAAAGTATTATTAATTTATTCTTCATCTTTTAGTCGTTATTTTAATAATCCAAGTACATCCCATTTAATATCCCTCAGCTCGTTTTCAAGTTCCACAAGTTCTACAAGTTTTTCAATATACTGGTGTTATGTGTTGTCATATGTAAAATCTAAGACTAAATAAGAGAGAATCTGAAAATAATCCAGGTATACGCCCCCACCAGCGATTACGAAGATGAAATTGTCGAAGCCTTGTATGAGGAAATCAAAAGAGCAAAAAATTAGGAACCGGCTCATTACAATCTGATAATGGGAGATTTTAACGGGAAACTCGGAAGAAAAAATGACAAACAAGAAGTGGCAATTGGATATTTTGGAATCGGAGCAAGAAACGAAAGAGGCAATGAATACCTATTTTAAGAAGGAACAGAATAGAAAATGGACGTGGGCTAGTCCAGACGGAAGAACTAAGAGCGAATATGATTAGATCATAAACGCAATAAACTATCAGTAGGAAGCGACCACAGACCAGTAAGAGCTAGAGTAACGATAAATCTACAAAAAGAAAGAGCAAAGATGATAAACAGTTGCAAACGCATAGTTTGGAATTCACTAAATCATCCAGAAGCATACATAAAAAATATAGCCGAGACTTTACAGAGTAATAATCTCAAACCTCTAAGTATCGACTATCACAATAAAAAAATAACAGACTCGGTAGAAAACGCACAACTCAAATTTTGCAAGAAAAATTACACCAAAAGTGAAAAGATTAGCAAAGATACAAAAGCTCTTATAGAAATACGACGAAACCTAAGCGAGAACGAAAAGGGAAACAAGGAAGAATATAAAAAACTAAACAAAAGAATTTCAGCGGAAATTAGAAAAGATGTAAGAAGATATAATACTAATTTAATTACTCAAACAGTAGAAAAAAACAAAGGTTTAAACATAATAACAAGATAACTCACACAAGGTAAAAAAGAAATATACAAGCTGAGGGATTAAGATGGAAAGGCAACAACAGATAAACAAAACATTCTGAAAATAACGAGAGAGACCTCTATACCAGCCAAAGACCACAAGACAATTTCCCGGCACGAGTAAAGACTCTCATAAATTAGAGATCGGAAATACCTTTACCCATTACGGTATCAGAAGTAAGAGCAGCTTTAAAGGAAATGAAGAACCATCGATCGCCTAGTGATGATGGACCCATTACCAAGGCAATAAAATCAGGAGGAGAAATTTTATTAAAATCAGTAAGCGAACTGTTTAATAAATGCTTACATGCGGGTACGATTCCAAAAGACTGGAACAATGCAGTAATAGTAGCACAAAAAAGACGATATTACTAAATTAGAAAATTATAGACCCATCAGCCTCTTGATATATATGTACAAACTATTTATGAAAATCTCAACAAATAGGCTAACACCTAAACTTGATTTCTATCAGCCCAAAGAACAGGAAAGCTTTAGGGCAGGATATGGCTAAATAACCATTTGCATTCCATAAAGATCTTAATAGAAAAGTGCATCGGGTACAACATACCACTGATTCTTGCATTTGTCGATTACGAGAAAACTCACGCTCAAGCTAACACTCACGCAAAAATCTGTGAATAAACTCAGAGTTACACAATGAGCTATGGGACGTGCAATGCTAAACATGAGCCTTCGAGTCCACATAACAAACCAACAAATCAGGCAAAGATTAGGAGTTCAAGTCGTTATTGAAAGAACCACGACGCTTAAGTGGAACTGGGCAGGGCACTTAGCCAGAACACAAGATGGATGGTGGACAAAACGTATTGTGGAATGGAGGCCCAGAAACTATAAAAGAAACGAAGAAATTACGAAGAAACAAAAATAGGAAAATATGGATATGGTGTACGAAACGAAAGAAGGACAACCCTGATGAACTACATGGAGGAAAGGAAACTCTACGTAATGAACTCCTTTTTCAATAAGAAGCCACAGAGAAAATGGACCTGGATAAGCTCTGACACCAAAAGTAAGAACGAGATCGACTACATATTATCAACAAAAAAATACGTAGTCAAGGATGTCACAGTGCTAAACCGTTTCACAACAGGTAGCGATCACCGAATGGTGAACTTAATGAACCGACTTAATAAATAAAGAAACAAATGAAATAAATGAAATACTAACAACTACATTGCTATAGGCCGGGGAAAGAATTGCAAAATAGACGACAAAAAGGGACAATTATATCTCAGAAGAAGTAGAAAATCTGATTAAAACAAGAAGAAGCCTACTCGAACAGGGCAAAAGAAACACAGTAGAATATACTAAAATCAATAAAACAATTAGAAAAAACATAAAAGAAACCAAGAGAAAACGCAGGAAGCAAAGATTGAAACAGTAATCCAGCAGAACAAAAATATGAAATGCTTAAAACAACGACTCGGTAAAACTCAGATAAATGAAATGACAAACAGTGAAGGAACAACCATTAATGATATGAAACAAATAATAAAGTTGACACAAGAATACTATACGCACCTATACAGAACAAGACATAAACCACAGCAAGAAATTCTTAAACAATTAAACAGAAAAATAAAAAATATAAACTCTGACCTACAACCAGAAATAAGTAAAACAGAAATCAAGAAAGCAATTCAAGAATTAAAAAACCAAAAGTCACCTGGAAAAGATGGAATAACTGCAGAGATGCTAAAGAGAGGATGGAAAACAACTAGAGAAGTCCTACATATCCTCATGAACAAAATATTGACCACAAAAGAAATGCACTAGATAAATAGAGACACTATTAATGTTCAAAAAAGGTGACCGAAAGAACTTAGAAAACTATAGACCTATAACATTACTAAGTATTGTATTTAAACTACTAACGAAGATCATGACAAATAGACTAACAACTAAGCTTGACGAATACCAAGCAAGAGAACAAGCGTGATTCAGAAAGGGTTTTAGTACCAGCGACCATCTGCTAACAGTAAAATTACTGATTAAAAAGTCGAACGAGTATCAAATCCCATTATACATGGCATTCGTAGACTTCCGAAATACGTTTGACAGCATAGAACATTGGACCATTAAAAACTCAGTACAGAACGGCAGAATTGATTACAGGTACACGGACCTAATAACAAACATAATACAAAAATGCGAGTACCACAATAAAATTGACGAACGAACACGCTACAATAAAATTCGAAAAAGGAATCAGGCAGGGAGACACAATATTGCCAAAATTGTTTAATCAGGCTATGGAAGACATATTTAAAAAATTAGAATGGGATACATAAGGAATAAGAATAAATGGAGAGCTCTTGAACCACTTGAGATATGCAGACGATATAGTCCTGATAACAGATAAGAATGAAGAGTTACAGAAGATGGTTGAGGAACTGGATAGAAAAGCGACAGAGGTATGTCTAGAGATGAACTATAGTAAAACCAAGATTATGACAAACCAAGAAGACCAATTAGAAATAGTAGTCAAACAGAATAAATTAGAGCAGGTGGCAGAATACATATATCTAGGACAGATAATAAAGCTGAACAGGGACAATCAAACAGAAGAAATAAAAAGAAGAACTAGACTAGCATGGGCCTCATTTGGTAAACTATCACATATTCTAAAAAATAAAAAGTTCCCTCAATATATGCGAACGAAAGTATTCAACCAGTGTATTTTACTAGTTATCACATATGGCTCACAAACATGGATTTTCAGAAAGAAGAATATCGACAGGATATCCAAAACACAAAGAGCAATGGAAAAACAGATGCTGGGTATCGTTCTTAAAGACAGGAAATGAAAACTCACGGATCAGAGAAAATCAAAGGTGAACGATGTATCAAGACAGGTTGCAAAACTTAAATGGAACTTCGCCGGTCACACTCTCCGGCGAAAAGATGAAAGATGGAAAAAGCGAATTCTACACTAGAGACCATGGGAAAAGAGAAGAAAATAAAGAAGACCACAGATGAGATGGACTGACGACCTTAAGAGAACGGCAGGAAAGGACTGGATGCAGATAGATAGATAGAGATGTCTCTTCACATACCAGACTGCTACCATAGTCCGGTTTCAAGGGACTGACGAACACTGGAGGGCCTGTATTTTCTTCGTTTCTTACTTTACGGAGTTCCTTTGCCGTTTTTCTATCACAATGGGCTGTGCGAGTCGGTAGAAGGCTGTTAAGATGGGTCAGGAAATTTGGGCGTTATCGGCAAGGATAAAGGGTTGGGACGTCGTACCCTCTCGGTAAATGGGAGTGAGACAAACCTCCAAGTAGACTTAACTTTACCGGAATCTTAAAGTATATTTACCTGCTAACATTTAAGTAAACCGTGTTATTTGTTAAATAACTTTGACTAAAATCATCCATAGGTAGACAATATAAAAATCAAACAAAAATTTTATCAAAATATTTATTTATGAGTAGGTGAATGCAAATTTGTATTATCCAAACATGTTTCCGAAAGTCCATTCTTTTTATCCTCTTTAACTAGTGTATATTCAGGATCAATGAAAGCAACTACTCTGTAGCTAAGCAGTTCCGTCATTTTTGGATAAACCGATACTACAGCATAAGGATAACCAACACCTCCTGCTTGTACTACGGGTGTGTTATTACTTCGTCGATTGTCCACAACCTGAAAATTTTAAGTATTAAATAAGCATAATAGATAAATAAACAACGTGTTTGCAGAATGGCTTTAACAACTTAAGTTAGATTATAACATGTCATACCTGACTTATTATATATCTATCAAAAATTCCAATGAATTCTACCCTAATATATCTATCAAAAATTCCAATGAAGTTTTTTAAATCTTCTTATAAATTGGTATAATCCTGCCGTTTCGAATCGATCCTGCAATCGTTACTGTAACGAAAGAATAAGGCAGGACATTTTAACTACTTTTTTTCTATCTTCTTTAGTTTTTGGTATTAACTAGAAAACATACCAATTTAAGACAACCTCTATACTTAAAATATAAGAAAATCGGCATTTACTTTTGTTGCAGTTTATTCTGTATACTAATATTGGTCAATAATTTACTTTAAACATTTAAATAAAACCGTAAAATAGTTTCAAAACACAATTCAGATTTCTGCTTTAATCTGTGCTTTCTAAAAATTGCAAAGCAGAACACACGTTGATGAAGGTGTTAAAAGAGATATGGGGAATCTAAAATTTACATTCCACGGCATGTCTTTTCAACTAAGCAGAAATCCTTAGCAAATTGGTTTCTTGTACTCGTACAGAGTAGATCCGAATAAAGTGAAAAAGACAGCAAATATTTGATTTCACGCAAACAGCGCCTTTGTATCTGTTGATACGTATTTCGACCTAATAGGTCTTATCAGAACAGTCATTCAAAGGTGTTCTCAACGTGGAAAGAAAGGGCGCTGTTTGCGTAAAATCAAATATTTGCTGTCTTTTTCACAATATATTTAAATTTTGAACTTATTGTTTACCTTAATGTGTAAAATGAATAATTATTTATAAGTTGTTTCTATATATACAAGGTGTTTATTTCATAATGAGTTAAAAATAACTTTTTCTTTTTCTTCTTCAGCCTTTATTTATTAATTGTTAGACATAGGCCTCCTCCAATTGCTTTCACGCTTTCCTATTTTTTGAAATTCTCATCCACTACTTTCCAGCTATAGCTGTTATGTCATCTATTCATCTCTTTTTGGGTCTTCTAACGCTTTTTTTTTTGTTTCTCGAGGTCTCCAGAATTTTACTTTATGAGACCATCTGTTGGTATCTTGTCTTGCTACATGTGGTATGTAGCATGTACACGCTATTTTTGCCATGATGTCGGTTATCGCCATAGTTTCCAATCCATTTAATGGAACTGCTAGTATATAAGTGTCATAGGTTTTTCGTTTTAAAGTGTATTGAGACTTTTCTGTCTTTTACTTTTTATTTATTTTAGGGCGGCCCCAATTTCCAATGTTATTTTCAGGGAGATCCTCTAAGCCCACAAGTAAGACATGTTTTGATTTTCATGTTTTTAGTACTTTCATGTTCTTATTGTTCTCTATGGTTTCAAGAATTTGGTTTGTTTTATAAGCTCTGAGGTCTTTTCGAATATTTTTCTTAATGCTTCTGTTGAGCGCTTTATAGTCCGGGTTATCTCTGTTCGTTCTTCTTCTTTTCTCTATCTATTCTAGAGTCTCGGGTTTTAGTTTCGCTTCTTTTTGTTTTCTTATGCTGCAACAAAGTTTCTTAATGACTGTTTGTATGTCTTTAGATATTTTATTAGCTAATTCATCTATATTCTTGTGCTCAAAGGCATTTGCTACTAGTTTCCATGCTAATTTCTCTTTATTACTCAAAATTGTGAATACTGAATCTATTGATCTTCTTTTGAATCTATTCAATACCATATAATAATATAGAATAGGTATAATTGTAACATTTTTTTTTTATTATTAATATATCAAATTATTTTTAATTCCTTTTACCCCCGTGTTTACGATAGGGAAATATTATTGTAGACACCAAGCTAAAATAGAATTCCCTAATTAAGAAAGGTTTTTAATCCTTCCGTCTTAATACTCTGTATGAAAAGAATAAATGTTTTCCGGTATGCAGTTTCTTTTTTATAAATTGGTAATTTTCGTCGAAGGCCCATATCTTTTGACATTAACTTAATCCCAAGTATTGTCTGTTTCTTATGTCCAATTGTTAATACCGATTATTTTACCTTAAACTTTCCAATAGTCGTCAATGCCTTACCTTCTGAGAAACACATACAACTGTCCTATCATTCTTCTATCATGAGTGGGGGAATAATTTCTTCTTCCTTTTTCAGGGACAGTTGGTGAAATTTTTAGTGGAACCAAACCACTTGTTGGTGGGCAGTTGTTGAGTGAGGTAATATCTCGTGAGACTTTTTGTTGGGCCGTTGTTGAGTTAAGGCCAATATCTCGTGTTACGCTTTGCTCACTTTATTTCTTATTGTATCGTCTTTGTGAATTATTTTCTAAGTGTGTATACACTTTATATTTGAGTTTACTTTCCTTAGACTATATAAAATTATATATAGTTCTACACTACCTTTAATGGTTATTAAATTCAGTGTTTAGTACCAGAAAAGTATTAAATTCAGTGAATTAAGCTGCCTTCGTCAAGATCTACTGTAAGTAATCTTTATCTACAATTATCTGGGCGAGTAATATGGTACGGTACCATATCACCTGCCATTATCTGGACGTATCATCGATATCTTCACCTGCAGATTGACAATTTTTGAATGTAATTGAACCATTCAAGAAATTTCTATAAATATTACCTGTGAACATACAAGTCTCAGTTTTTTATTAAATAATAGTGCGAAATAGTTAATTGACTTAACCAAGTGCGGTTTGGTTTATGTTTTCATTCCTGTAACCTTTTTGTTTTTTTTTGTAAATTTAGAGTTAAGTTATTTTTGCTATCTTTTGTATTTCCTATAATTTTTGTTCATTATCTTTCCTATGATATCTCGAGATACGCCAAACTATATCACACCATTTCATAGTTGTGTATTTTTTATTTCCTGTGTTGCATTTAGCAGCATCATAATTTTGTGTTTAATATATTGTTATTGTTTTATGTTGTTTGTCTTTTGAACTTTAGAAAGCTCAGGCTGATTAAGTTTCATAGGTAAGTAAGTGTAATACTTAATATATTTATTATTTGTTTATATATTGCGTTGACCAGATTTATTTGATAATTTACTGTTGGTATCTTTCCTTAGGTTTGATCTCTGAACCTAAATATCTTTTCTTATCTCTTTTCTTTTCTAAGGTTTTCTTAATTTTCTCCTTAACCCCAAAAAATTGTGTGTCGCCCTGTTTCTATCTTCTCTTATCTGTGGTGATTTTACCCATCTATCTTTTTGTTTATTTCTGTATCTTTTCTAATATCTCTTATCCTATCTTTACCTATTTCTTCCGTTGGATCCATTCCCGGTTCCAAAAGCTAGTTTCGAATCCACGACTCGCTCTCCACCAACCATCTGGCTGCCGTCCGCAGTGTCTCGATTGGTTATCTTTCTAGCACCACCCAAAAAAGATTTCCGAGGTTACATAATACCTAAAGAATGGCTTTAATCAACATTCATACTGCTTCCTAAAAAAACCAATGCAAAGGAGTGCAATGAACATCGCACCATAACCTAGTGAGTCATGTCTTGAATTTTTTTTTTAAAGTAATTCACAATAGAATACATAAGAAATTAGAAGGCATAAGTAATCCACAAATGAGATTTGGGAAAGAACTGGAGACACGAGATGCACTGTTTGCAGTAAGTGTTCTTTCGCAGAGATGCTTAGGTAATAATCAGGAAGTATATGCCTGTTTCATTGATTTTGAGAAGGTATTTGACAGAGTGCAGCATAAAAGAAATTTTATTTAATAAAAACATAGACAGTAGATACATTAGAATCATATCTAAGCTCTATTGGAACCAAACAACAGAAGTGAAACATGAAAATGAACTGACCGATGATATCCAAATTTGCCGTGGGGTCCGCCAAGGGTGTATTTTGTCACCCTTGTTATTCAATTTATACAGTGAAGCCATATCAGAATTAGCGCTGGCCGAGATCAGTGAGGGCCTTGTAATAAACGGTGAGCCACTTAATAACAGAAGATATGCTGACGACACCGTCCTTCTGGCAGGAACCCTAGAAGATTTGCAACACCTTGCTGAAGAACTAAATATATATTGCAAATATTATGGACTAAAAATTACTTTAAAGAAAACCAAGTTCATGGTATTTACAAAAGCACAAAACATTAAAGTTAAGCTAGTACTAGAAATACTGTATAAATACTAATATAGAAATTAAACAAATATCCTCGTACAAATACCTTGGAGCATGGATCACAGAAAATACTGATCAGACAAAAGAAATAAGATGCCGCATTGAAATTGCACGGTCAACTTTTAATAGAATAAGAAATCTTTTTTGTAATCGCGATGTCAATATATCGCTCCGGATAAGAATGCTTCGATGTAATATTTTCTCTACACTTTTGTATGGGGTTGAAGCTTGGACACTTAAAAAATCCAACATTAAAACCTAGAAGCATTCGAAATGTGTTGTTACCGACGTATTTTGAAAATATCATGGATGGATCGCAAAATAAACGAACAAGTTCTCGAACAACTTGGAAAATAATGCGAAGTTTTAAATTACATATAAATCAGGAAATTGGAATACTTGGGGCACATTATGAGAGGTGAAAAATACGAACTACTAAGGAATATATTGCAGGGTAAAATCAAAGGCAGAAGAAGCGTATAAAGACGTAAAATCTCGTGGCTACTCAATCTCCATGAATGGTTTGGGTGCAGTTCAATTGAACTATTCAGGCGCGTAACCAACAAAATTATAATTGCCAAAATGATTTCCAATCTCCGATAGGAGTGGAGCTTGAAGAAGAAGATTATCATTTCCTACATTATTATGGATACTTCAGAATTGTATGCTCGTCTTTTTACTTTGTAATGCCAAACTAAAAATTTCCTACTGTAAACTAAATAGTTCTTTTTTATTGATAATTATTTATATCGACAATTATGGATTTTATGAGGTCTCAATCAAACATTTTCCTCCAAACCTTCTTGTCAGTGTAATATGTTAATGTGTTAATGAGTGGTTATCTCTACCTATCTTGTTGTTAATAATTCAACTTCTTCATTGGAGATTTATACAATACTATTCTTTATTATTATTATAAATAAATAAAAGCAAAATCGTTTAACTGAAAATCAGATTAGTGTATTTACTTACTGATATGCATGTTATTGGATTCTGTAACAAGCCGTCGTCTGGAATACGGACACAAATTACAGTTCCGACTACTGACGTTGATATTACTTTGTCGAACACAACTTCTACCCTAAAATGATTTATACAAACATTACCATTAATATTTCAGTAAAAAATAATAATCTTTAAAACAGCAGACAATTAATAGTAATGGAAGAGCTAAAAATACATAACAAAATAAATAACTTTTAGAAGAAAGAAATATTTAAAACGTAAGCAGATGGGTCCAAAATATTTATGAGATCAAGAGTGGGCTAACCAACATTTTGTTGATAATTAAGTTATAGATTGCACTTACTTCTAACGACCTAAAGTTTTAAAGAAACACCGGTATAACCAACATTTCCGTATATTATAACATAAATCTTTCCAATAAGGTGATTTTGCATGAAATAAAATAACAAAAAAACACATTTCAAAAGCCTCAATTTTCTTACAGTTGGCGTCTGTGAGAGTACACGACTCAACACCGTACAATAGTTGGTATAGGAAATATATAACATCGTAGTAACCTGATTTTTATGGGTACTGATAAATCCTAGCATTTGAATAGCTGAACCATTTTTTGAAATGCAGATCCTGCTTTCCCTATCCTAGATTTTATTTCTAGGGAATGGTCCCGAATTACATTGCGTTGGTACCAAGGTAGGTGTATTTCATTACTCTTTTTATTGGTTTAGCATTCACACTAATTTTTTCAGTATACTGTTTGTTTAGGATTAAACTTGAGAGGTCGCTGGGTCGCTACTGAAATGATCAACAATCAAGTAGTAGCTACTAGCACAACTCTAGTAGCCGGAGCTGTTGTTCTGGCTTATCTCGGATTCCAGTTTTTTCAAAAGAGGAAGACTGTAAAAATACAAACAAAATGGGAGGAAGTAGGTACATTATCAGGTCTATATCTATATCCATTGAAGAGAGGTCGCTGGTTAAATTATATCAGATAAATAATTATAACGAAAAATGCAATATTGGTTGGTACATAAAATTAGTGAAAACAGCAACTATAAATTGTCAATAAGTTATGAAATCAACTGGTTTACTCATTATCAATGTTTTGTACAAAGAATTATAAGGCTTACCTTTTGGTTCTACTGATGAGTTCGTACCAGGGTAAAGAGTTGGTCGGTGGTACCGACGCTAGCGTCGCGTCGCCCGAGGCTGTGCACGAGAACCGCCCGGAACTAGATGCGTGTCGATCGAGTGTTGTCTGACGAAGAAGTGCTAATCTTAAGAGTTTAAGAGAGTTTCGGGCGCAAACCAGCCTCTAACTGTGGGGTGGTCAATAGCTCGTAGGCCGGGCATGCCATAAATCAACCATTTGTTTCAATATTTCTGACATAGAATACAAAGAAAAAAGCCGAATTCTGCGTACTTTAACATGATAAATAAGAGCCAGTTTAAGTTTTACGAACTCACAGGAAATAATATATTTTAAAAAGATCTTTGAAATACAACACACAAATTAGGTCATATTACAGTACCGTAACAGAAAAAAATATTAACTGTAAAACTATGAAATGAATTCGCACATACTTTCCCAAACACTGTTTCTTCTTAGAGATAATCACACATTTTATTTTCCTAATCTTTAATGAAGTTCATATCTCTGGCTCACTTCTGTGATTTTATTCATTAACTCCTAGAGGGCTTTACAACTGTCAGCGAATACTACCGTGACGTCCGCGTATCTAATGTTATTGATACATTCTCTGTTACTTCGAATTCCGGCTTCAAAATCTTCTACTGCTTCTTGAAAGATTTTCTCAGAGTATAAGTAAAAAAGCAAATGTAATATTATACATTCCTGTCTGACCCAACGTTTCGTTTAAGTATCATCGGATTCTCTTTGCTCTGTACGGATAGATGATAATTGATTCCAGTAAAGATTGTTAATAATTTTTACATCACAGGTATTTATTCCAATATTTGTTAATATCTTCATCAGCTTGTCGCATTTTACAGTATCAAATGCTTTATGGTAATCAATGAAGCATGCACAAATATCGCAATTCACATCTCTACATCGTTGAAATAACACTTTTACATTTTATGATCAAGAGAGCCTCTTTCATACCCACTGCGTTTCGAAAACCAAACTGTACGGCAAATTTTTTCTTCGCATAGTCTATAATATCCTTTAATGTATGATTTTTAGAAATACCTTTAAAATGTGTCTTATTAAGCTGATGGTCCAGAAATCATTGTAGGATACGGATTTTGTTTTCTTTGGTATAGCAATAAACGTTGACTTCAGCCATGATCTTGGTATTACTCCGTATAAATATGTATGTCATTGAATATTTTTGTTAGTTGTTGAGTACCGTGGGTGTTAAGTAGCTTTATAAGTTCAGCATCGCAAGCCCTAAATGAAATGAAAACAGGAAAAACGCCGGGTTTCGACGCCATTCACGCTGAGTTCCTCAAACATAGCGGCAGATTCACTAGGCAATGGCTCGCAGAATTCTTTTCTGACATCCTTCAAACGGGAAACGTCCCCCACCAACTCAAACATGCAAAAATCGTCGCCATTTTAAAACCAGGGAAAAGTAATAATTCATCGAAAAACTACCGCCCTATCTCACTCTTAAGTATGGTGGACAAATTGTTCGAAAGACTATTGTATAATAGAATCAGCAAAACCATATTCCAACACTTACCAGTGGAACAGGCAGGATTTCGGCCAAACCGCAGCTGCACAGACCAGGTACTCGCCCTGACCAATTATGTGGAATCAAACTTTCAAAAGCAAACAAAAACAACCGCTGTCTTCATCGATCTATCTGCTGCTTATGACACTGTGTGGCGACAAGGGGCAATATATAAATTATTGCGAATTAATGCAAAGCAGAAAGACCACTGAGGTTATTAACGCCATGCTATCCAACAGATGTTTTAATGTTACATTGGGAGACAAGACTAGTACCCAAAGAAAACTGAATAATGGACTTCCACAAGGATCCGTGCTGGCTCCCATGCTTTTCAGCCTCTACATAGCAGACATGCCAGTAACCACATCAAAAAAGTTTGGATACACAGATGACTGGACGCTTGCCGCAAGTCATAAAGAATTCGAGGTCACTGAACGCATTCTAACAAACGATTTAAATGCCCTAGGGAATTATTTCCGCAAATGGAGATTGCAACCCAATCCAATTAAGACAGAAGTGTCCTGCTTCCATTTGTGCAACAAGATGGCCAACTATCAACCTCAAATTAATTTTGGGGATAGACTCCGCAAACAGTAAAACACATGGTAGAGGAATGCCCGATTAGATCCTATAACGGCAACCCTTCAGATTTCCTGGCTGCTACAAAAGAGTCAATCGAATATATTTATAATCTAGATGTTTGTTTGTAGTATAATATTTTTGTATTTACTGTTGTTTGTAATTTATATAATTTATATTATATGTATATATATGAACCTGTGATGTAGCCATACGCTAAATAAGTTCAGCATTTGCATTGTCAGGTCCAGTAGCTTTGCCATCTTTTAGTAGTGATATTGCTTTTTCCACTTTATCTGATGTGATTGGTAAGTGGTCATACATTATGTAGGTCGGAGATTGTTTGCACCTAGAGAAGATATAAACGAATGTAAAGATTTTAGGATAATATGCAAACTGTGAGCTTAAAACATACATAAGATATTCTGAATATGGTAGCAAAAAATCAAAACTGAACCAAAATATCAAAGACAACGGTAGCGAATCATGTTGTAGATATTTAAAGATAAGAAAGAAGCTCTATTCAGAACATAAATATTAACAAAAATGGACTCGAACAAGAATGGAATTTTTAGTCCAATATTATCAGAGGCAACAGAGGCAAAACCTTGAAAATACTTGGAAAATCGGGAAAATCAAGAAAAACTACAAGAGAATCGAAAATAATATTAACATTGACAAGATAATAGGTCGGACACAGATCATTATTGATCTTTAACCTTCTGGCTCAAGTTTCTTTAGCATTACCAACTACTTATGTAGCCGGTATTGAAGGCTTTACGAGCCCTTTTAAACGAGCCATGGTGCTTGATAAACAGAACGAGCCTAACCGCTGAGTTACAACCGCTTGTTAATTTAGTTAATTTGCCTGTTAGTTAGACCTCTATGCTATTTTAATAATTTATTTTATCATTTTAGATCATTTTGGTAATTATCTGTTCAACAGTTTGTACTTTCGCTTTTTGTGATTATTATCAAGTCATCTGCATACAATAGGCTACTTAAATAATTAATATTATTATCCCTTTTAGGTAATAATGTCAAAATTATCTTTAAATCATATATCAGTTAATCTATATGGCGTGGAATCCCACTTATTCAATATATAACAGTTTTTTTGTATAAAATGGCATGTACGTTATCTGATAAGCAAAATAAAAATGTAAGGTATATAAATATACACTCAACGTATTATTTCATTGGTATGTAGAAAATAATGCGCATTTAAAATCACAGGTTTAACTATCAAACGAGTTTTGATTATTAAAATCAAAAACTTACGCTCTACTGGTATCTGGACAATCTGTCAAGTCTTCGGATACTGCATTTTGAAACAAGATACAAACAACAAGACATAAAATATACATTTCACTACCAACACCAAAGTTAACTTTATGTACTATATGTTTTGTCTGTAATATTCTACTAAATGTATTTATATGTGTCTGTAGCTAAAATGTCATATATTATACTTATCCGATAAGATTATTAAAATATACAACACAGTTTATGAAAGCCGTTCCTTTAACAATTACTTAGCTTGCATTAGTGGCACTCCTCTTTATTATTTTTACTGGTTTATGTTGTACAAATTACAGGAACACATTTACGAAAATAAATAATAGTGTTACGAAATATGTGATGAAATATGTGTCCTACAAACTGCGCTTCGACTACATATTACTACATAATAGTCACAATGTACAATAAAGGCTTGTCTTCTTCTTTAAGTGCCGTCTCCCAATCGAAGGTTGGATATAATCATCACTATCTATACTCTATCTACTGCTGCTCTAAAGAGTTCTATAGAACTGCATTTAAACCAGTCCCTTAAATTCTTGAACCATAACACTCTCCTTCTTCCTATACTCCTTCCTCATCTTATTTTCCCCTGTATTATCAGCCTTAGCAGTTCATATCACTGTCCCCTACTTATGTGTTCCAGATATTGTAACTTTCTTATTTTTATTGTGTTTATTATTTCGCATTCTTTGCCCATCTCTCGCAATACTTCCGTGTTAGTTTTCTTTTGTGTCCATGCTATTCTAAGCATCCTCCTGTAACACCACATTTCAAAGGACTGTAACTTATTTATGTGTTATTGCTTCAATGTCCAGCTTTCAAGTCCATATTACAGTATCGAAAACACGTAACAGCTCAGTGCTCTTACTCTCAGTTTTAATCTAAGATTTTGTTGCAGAGAATTGTTTTCATTTTTACTAACGCATTTCTTGGTGTTTCTATCCTAGCTCTTATTTCGGTTGTTTAATCATTATTGTCTGAAAATCCAGGTTCCTAGGTATTTGTATTTATCAACCCTTTCTATCGGTACATTTCCCAAATATATGTTTGTTGGTATATTTGTTTTCTTTGTTATTATCATGTATTTGGTCTTTTTCATATTCATTTTTAGTCCATATTTTTCACCGACACTGTTTGTTTGGTTTAGCAGTAATTGAAGTTGTTCAGCAGAGCTTGCCATAATCACGGTGTCATCTGCATATCTTATGTTGTTAATAAATCTTCCGTTAATTATTAGTCATTAACTTTGAGATAGTAATGTTTCTTTAAAAATGGCTTCACTGTATACATTAAATAGAAATGAGGACATAATACATCCCTGCCTAACTCCTCTCCTGATTTCAACTTCTGGACTGGGTTCGTTATCTATTACGATTTGTGCTCTTTGATTCCAGTAGAGGTTTGTTATTATTCGTAAGTTCCCGTGGTCTATGTTTTTCGTTTATAGAATTTGGACTAATTCATGTCTTTACTTTGTCAAATGCTTTTTCAAAATCAACGTAACAAACATGCACATCAACATTTATATCCATGCATCTTTGAGCTAACACATTCAAAGCAAATAACGCTTTTCTGGTTCCTAGTCCGTTTCTGAACCCAAACTGACTATCTTCTATTCCTTCTTCCAGTTTTTTATTTATACGACCATGTATTATTTTCAGGAATAATTTGAGAATGTGACTTATTAGTGATATTGTTCCGTATTCACTGCAATATATAGCGTTTGTATTTTTAGGGATAGCACAAAAGGTGGAGAGTAACCATTGTTTCGGTATGTGTCCTGTTTTGTAAACTGAGTTGGATAAATCTACTATAATGTCTAAGGTTTCATCATTCATCCATTTTAAGATTTCTATAGAGATTTCGTCTGGACCTAATGCTTTACCATTTTTGCTGTTTTTTGTTGTCATTTTAATTTTATCTTTTAATATCTTTAAAACCATATCCTGTTCTACTTCTATCTTCATCTGTTATGTTCTAGTGTCTTTGAAAAGTTCATTAATGTATTCTATCCATCTCTTTAATTTGTCGTTAGTATTCAACACAAGTTTTTTCATTTGCATCTTTCAATATTCCCGGTTTTCTTGTTTTATTGTTGTGAGTTAATTCTTTAATTCTTTTATGTGTGTTAAAACTATCATGTCTTTTCTGATACTCTTCTATTTCTGCGCATTGTTCTTTTAGCCATTGTTCTTTCACTTTCTTAATTCTGTATTTTATTTGTTTATCCACTTTTTTGTACATCTGATTATCTTTGTGCTTATATTGACGTCTTTCTTCCATTAAATCTAAAATTTCTTCCGTCATCCGTTGCTTCTTTTTATACCTGGTTTGTATTGGAATTTCTTTTTGACTTTTATCTATTTCTGTCTTTATTAATAACCATTTTTTTCTCCGTCTCAGTATTTTACAGAATTTGTTTTTTAACATTTATTAATCCGTTGTTGATTTCATCTGCCAGACGTTGCCTTATGAGTGAGGTCCTTAATTTACTTGTATCGATTTTTGCATTTGTTGTTCTTCGCTTTATTATTTTCATTTTGAGCCTAATTTTGGTCACTACTCTTATCATCTGATCCTATGTCGGTATTGGAGAGTTCTTTGCGGATATAATTGTGTTCCTATATCTTTGTCTAATTAATACATAGTTTATTTGGTTTCTTACAATTCTCTCTTCTTGATCTGCTGGTGACTTCCAGGTATATAGTTTTCTCTTTGGCATTTTATAAAGGCTCATACATGTATGCAAATTTATTAAAATAAGAAAAATATCGCTTAAGGGCCACACATTTTCGAAATGATACATTTCCCATCATTCAAGAATAGAGATAAAAAAGGCTTGTAAAAAAATAAGAAATCTTGGATGAGGAATAATAAAGACTGGACTTAAAGACCTCAGCGTTGAACAGATGTTTCACGTTGCAAAAGCTAGGAAAGCATTTAAAGAAGCGATCGCCAACCTTCGATAGAAGACAGGATAATAATAGCAAGAATTAATAAAGTTATTAAGACTGTATTATTTGGGTTGGATTAAAATGATTCATTATCACCTTTGGCGCTACAACCCTGGGTGCGTCTTGGCCTGTTCAAGAAATAGTTTTCATTTACCCCTATCTTTCGCGCTGGCTTTCTAATTTCTGACCCCTAGATTCCTCAAGTCATCTTCTACTTGAGTTTTAAATCTAGATCTTGGCCTGCCTCTCTTCCTGGTTCCTACTGGCTTTTGATATAATATCTGTCTTTGGTGTTCTCCAGTGTCTATTCTTTTAAGGTATCCTAGCCATCCAGTCTATTAATTTTAATATACCGGACGATGTTGCATTTTTCATAGCATTGATACAACTCAAAAGTATTTTTCTTTCAAAGCGGCCTAACACTTCTTCGTCGCTTTTTACCATAGTCTATGTCTCTGACGCGTATATCAGGATAGGTTTAATAAGAGTTTCAAGATAATTAGGAGAGGGAATTAATTTTTATACGGACAATAGTTGAATTAGGTTAAAAAACACAAATAAATAAGAGCATTTAAAAACATGCAAACCCCATTTTATCCAAAATAGCCAAAATAGCAACCTTGCTACCGGATCAAGCCAAAATCTTTCCACCTTTTATTAAAGGTATCACTGACAAGATCAGTAGAACTCTTAACCCTCTAAACATTACAATCATCTTTACTACCCACTCCAAGATGTTCAATCTCGTCAGATTCATAAAAGACCAAATCCCCAATGAAGACCATAAGCCTACAAAATACCTTGTTCCAGTTTCCCACGTACATACAAAGGACAGATAAACCAACGAATCAATAACCGTATTTATGACCATTTTATATCTGTCAAACATTCCGATACTATACTTCAACCCCAGCCCAACATCATATTCAAACAGGCCACAAAATAGATTTCGAAAAAGCAAAAACTATCGCTCTCATCCGCTCCTTAAAATCGAGAATTATTCGGGAAGCTATCGATATTGAAACACGGCCAACAACTTAAATACGATCGATTACTCTAAACGACTGCCGGCAACATGGCCACCGCTGCTTCAGTGACCCCGCCCTAATCCATCCCGCTATCAGTCACCACGCATACCGTTTCCGTGCATACTGGGAATCTGGGAGCAGCTACTTGCGGTTGTATGTGTGTATTTTATTCCACACTCAGCGAAAAGCTCACCGGTGGCTCTGTAGTCACCAAGAGCCCACCGGCAATCCAAAATACCTTAAGCAGTTCGAATGTTTCTTACGTGAATAATAACTTTTCTCTAAAATATATCATATGTTTTGTATTCTAATCATGGTGTATGCAGAGGTACCGACCCTTCACCCATCAACGTTGGGCCAAGTACACATGCCACGAATTATAAAGGAACACCGGCGGAGTAGTTACTGTACGTTAGCCCTTAACTTCAAAACGCCACCTCTCGTGGAAACAACTTTAAGTCCTATAAGGACTTTGATTATTTCCGTCGAAATATTTCTAGTGCTACCGTGCTGACGAAGTGCTACTCCAACTCGTTAACCTAGTGAGGAGTAATTCTAAGTCCACTTGGGGGTTTTACCTACTCCTAATCATCAGTGGTTCAGTGAAATGCTGTGCAAGTTCGGCACGATTCGAAATAGCAATAAGACACCCTGTCTTTTTACATTTCGAAGATTGATGACCATCTGGACAGGGAGCGTTCTCTCTCAGCAGTTAGTTGCTGACGTGAGGTCATAAGTTTGATTATCTGATTTTTCTTTAGCTCGTCAAAAGATGGACCAACACCGCTTTCTATACCTTTTTGTTGAATAATTTGTGATTGATTGATTCAAATATAAACATAAGCTTATTTATTTAGGTTTACATATGCATGATTACTTATTCGATATTTAACAACTAAAATATTTTACACATATTTTAATGAAAAATGGAATATAAGTCCTCTCCCCCCTCCTAGGTACACTTGAATCGGAGTCAGGAGGGAGTTGAACATTGCATTCTAAAGGGGAAAATAAATCATTTTGCAGCTTAAAACTCAAATATGTTAACCAAAACATCCAAAAATAAAATAAAATTATAAAAAAACAGTTATTGCTGTTCTTAATTTAGAAACCATAAATGTATTCTTGAACATTCCGCAGATAAGATAATTAATAAACATTTTTACCAAAATTAAACATTAAATGATTTTTTGATCAAATTTTTTTGTCATCATCAATAAGTCTGAATAAATACTTTAAATCTGCTAGTAACGTAAAAATCTAGTTTTGGTTTAATTCATGACAAATAAAATCATCAATATCTCTTGTACTCAAGTCCTACATATATCGCATTGACATATATATGCACCATATAACGCATAGGCGCATCCGCATGGTCATAATTTCTTCTGATTGGCAAGCAAAACAATACCAACGATCATTCAAGTCCAGATTTTCTCAAAAACTGCTAGTAGGGGAACTATCAGAGTCCGAACCACCATCGTCTTTGCATTCAGTGTAACTATCATTATTATTTTATCTTATTCCTATTTTCTTCTTTTTATCTTTTCCAGTTTTTCCTCTCTGAGCTTTTAGTTTTTGAACCTTGTTTATATTTCAACTTTTCCTTTCGTTGTTATTTATTTCGTTGCGTTCCTTTTTTGTCATCTTTTAGTTTAGCGTTTTGTTTAGTTTTTATCATTTTCTCTTCATAAGTGTATTCTTAAACTTTCTTATTAGTTTTATTAGTATCATTTTCATTTTCTAATTCAGTGTCGTTTTTCTCAAAAACTTTATCTGTCTTGTTCATCTTTCGTTTTTTTTATTCCCTGATTCTTCGCAACATCAGAGTTGAGTTTCTTTTAGATTCATTTTTACTCGTTTGGAGTCATCAAATATTTTGCTATTAGTTATAAAATTTTGGTCTTTCCAGGCTGACTACCTAGTCGAGCATTTTGCAGTTTCACTTAAATTATTAACGTAGGTACGTATCAAAGTCAAAAAGCAAATGGGATTCGCTTGTTGAGGTATCTAAATTGTTTTTAAATTTAGTTTAAATATCTGAAATTTCTATATCTAAAAAGTAAAACTCCAAATATGCCGAACCACTGAACATATCCCCCGCACCCACCATGTGTCAATTGTCCCGCATACACTACTTGAACATACAATTTAACTCACAAAAAAGTAATCAATCTTAGAAAAGAACAAATAAGACACAGGAAACATAATATTTCGGAAAATTTACTCCGCTGTAACAAAAACACATTTCTGAACCTGACATCCAAACAAACTGGCCACTGTAAGAAAAAAAGCCAATATTTACTACTAACCAAATTACCAATGATCGTCTTGATGTTTTGTTAGCGCGAAGTTTAAGTTGAGTTTTAAAAGGCAGTTCAACCCAAGCACGTCTTTGTTCTTCCACCCAAGCAAGTCTCCTGGACTCTCTTTTCTTTTTTCTCATAATAAACTCATTACTATGTTTTCCATGTCTCTTCTATTTATTACAAACATTTTAGTAAATTTTAACAAGGGAGAGAGAAAGAGAACTTATACCGAGAAATAAACAACACAACAGCTCCATTGTTTGACCTGTCTGTCTCTGCTGCCATACTTATGCAACCTTTATCACATACTTTGGCATAGCTGTTTTCTGTTACTCTACATTATATCTTACTAATAAAAAAGGAAAAAACCAAACACAGAAAAACCTTTGATTCCATTTGAACTTGAAATAACCCGTCTAACTTGTCTACTTTTTATGTGACTTTTATAAAGGTAAAATTTCTTTCATTGTTAGTAGATTACTATATATAGTACCTAGATTCTCAATGTTTTCTCTTTTTTTTTTTATTTACAAATTCGCATCAACCCGAAGGTTATTAGCGAGAATCAGATTTACAATATTAAATATATTATATATTAACAAAATTAATAGCTTTTAAGTAGTTTAACATATTTGTGAATGAACAATTTGCACCAAGTGCTTTCTCTAAGTTTATTGAGATACCATAAGTAATTCTTGCTGTGGAGAAAGCTGGACAGTCTACAACAACATGTTTTACCAAGAGTTTAACGTTACACTGCTTACATTTTGGTTCGGATTCTTTAGTAATTAAAAACTTGTGCGTGGCACTGGTATGACCTAATCTAAGACGCGTTATTGTCACTTGATCCCTTCTTTTAGTGGGGAAATATCTCCATGGTTTAATCTTCGGTTTAATATTTCGAAGATTGGACACTGAAAATTTCCACCGGTTTTGCCACTCACTTAGGATCCGCGATTTGATAACACTTGAAACATCACTAGCTATCACGTATTTCACAATAATAGAGTCAGCTAAGTTGACGGCTTCACGCACACACTTATCTGCTTCTTCATTGCCTCTAATACCAATATGTGATGGGAACCAAATAAAGATTACCTCCTTATTACAATTTTCTATCTGTATCAGATTTGTTTTATTTTTTAAGAATATGATTCTCTGGGTATATTCTTCCTATAGATTGTAGTGAGTTTAGTGAATCAGTCAAAATTATATATTTCTGATTTGGTGAGGATATAATATATGTGAGTGCCTCGTATATGGCATATAGTTCTGCATTAAAAGTACTATAGTGTATTGGCAACTTATATTTTTGACACATGTCATATTAGAGGATATAACTGCTGCTCCCACGCCATCTGTTGATTTTGAAGCATCTGTATAAATTTGAGAGAAATTTGTATATTTTTATAATAAGTTTTGCAGATTTTGATGTATTATACTATAATTAGTAGTGTGTTTGTCCAATGATGTTAGAGTAGTTATTATTTTAGGTACTCCCAAAGTCCATGGTGCAGCAGGTTCAAAACTAACGGAAAAGCAAGGAGGTAAGGTGGTGTTCAGAGATGAGAGATCCATTTTGATTCGGTGGTAGAAAGGTTTATGTAGACGTGGTTTATTGGAGAAAAATGTTGATAATCGGTTAAGGTGATCATATTTGAAGGTGTTGTTAGGATTTATATTTGATTTAATTGCATAGGTTATCTTTATATACATTCTTCTGTAATATAGGTTTTCTCTTTTATTTAAGGTGTTTTGTCTATCTTTAATTACACATTTCTAGAAACAGTCTTTTGTTATGATTTATTTTCTTGCCAATATTTCTACTTGGTCATAGTTTGGAGTGTGATCCATCGTGACAAAATAATCACCTAAAGTACAGGCTTGTACTTTAAGCAGATTGATCACCTTTTTGTGATGTTAATCTTTACGGCAAATTCCTGAACGTTTCTCTAACATATACTTTGTTGCGATTATTATTCTATTTGTTAAGTCTAAAATATATGATATAGAGTGGTACACCGTTCGTTGTTTTGTTGTTGAGACCTCTGTTGAATCTATCTTGCTGACTTTTGAGGCACCCAAAAAAGTCTATTTAGAAGGTTTGCAGGGAATTAATTTTCCAGTATGATCGTTTTTAACTTTGTGAGCCCAACTGTTCTATAGTCAGAATGTAACAAGGTTATAACTCTACTTTTTTCTACTTATTTAATAACTAGTTGGTCTTCATATTGGATGGGTGTACTGAAAAGTAATTAATAAACCTGTTACTACACATGAGTTTTCTGTACCATTCTGGTTTAAGAATATTATTTGTATCCTCTGGCACTATCATGTCTTTTGCTAATTTTACTGTAAATTGCAAGGCATGGCGATGATTATTAAAAGTGTGTGATGCGTTCTTGATCTCATCATCTTATCTTTTGGGAGTACCAAGATTAGATCCTCCATGCATGTCTTTAAAAATGGGACAATTAACGGTATCGGGCTAATACAGCTTTTAATTCACTTGAAAAATACAATGTGGCATAGCATTAGTCATATTTTGGTTCCCATAGGTGTACCTTGGGAAGCTAAAATTGAGAAAAGCAGAAGAAGATAGAATAACAGCTGAAACACTTAAAAAAATTGGAAAAGTAGGGACAGAAGTAATGCTTAGAACTTGAAATGAGATCTGGAATACCGGAAAGTGGTACCGGAAATTTCCCAAGAACAATGCGGATTCGTCCCAGGTAGAGAAACAAAAGAACATGTTCCTTATATTCGTCAAATTATAATGTGGTTTCGAAAAACTTCAAATTAAAATCTCGAGTTCGACAGGGATGCATATTATCCTCTATTTTATTCAATATATCTATAGCGAACATATTATGCGCCAAGTTTTTAAGGAATGGCAAGGTGGAGCAACGATAGGAGGAAGGAAAAACATACGTTATGCTGATGACACTGTTATATTGGCGTCATCACCAGAAGAACTGGAATAAATAGTAAATATGCAGAAAACCAAAGTAATGATCATCGACAGCATCAGAGACGAACAGGCAGAGATAAGAATCATGGCAAGTTACGAAGTGGTCAGGATATTTCCTATCACCACCTATGCTTCAGAAAACTAGACAATAAAAAGAGCCTAATCACAGCGTATAATGGGATTTAAAACGTGGGTATATCGTAGAATGTTGCGCTCATACTATGGACCACCCATCGCATAAATAACTGAATTCTGGCAGAAATTAACATAAAAAAGAAGAGGCATTAAGCAAGTGATATTTGAAGGTAACTTGTCTTATAAAAGATCCAGAGGAAAAACTTCAGTACTAATTTGGACCAAATAAAGGAGACTGCTTACTTATTCTCCGAAGCAAAACAACACTGCACAGGAGAGAGATTTTTGGACAGAAATAGACAAACAAAGGCAGGTATGTCGACAATACAGTTAAAATAGCCGACAACTTGGAGGACTTAGAAAGAATAATTAACAAAATATTAATATATAGTGGAGAATACGGACTCTCTCTTAACATAAAAAAAACAAATTCCTGAAAATTAGTAAGAACAACAATACAAATGAAATATTAACGGTAGGCGACTAGCAGATTGAGAGAGTAAAAAGATATACTTACTTGGAAACGATAATCACAGAAAATAACGATTATACTGCTGAGATAAGAGTCAGAATTGAAAAAGCACGTGCCAACTTTGTGAAAATGAAAAAGATTTTATGCAGCAAAGATCTGACATTGGCCCTCAAAATAAGGCTAATTAAATGCTATGTGCGCAGTTTACTCTACTATGGATCCTCCATAGTAGAGTACACTGTGTGGCTAATTAAATGCTATGTACAGAGTGTGTGTACACAGTACATAAGGCTAATTAAATGCTATGTGCACAGTGTACTCTACTATGGAGCTAAATCATGGACTTTAAACCGAAATAAAATAAATCGACTTAACGCTTTTAAAATGTGGACATTTAGAAGATTGTTAAGGATTCCATGGGTATATAGAGTCACGAATGCAGAAGTGTTAAGGAGAATAGGCAGAAGGAAGGAAATGGAAAATACAATAAAAGAAAGAAAATTGCAATATCTCGGACATCTAATGAGAAGCGAAAGATTCAACATCTTCAGACTCATAATTTAAGGAAAAATATAAGGTAGGAGAACCGTAGGAAGAAGACACGTTTCCTGGTTGAAGAACCTGAGAGAATGGTTTGGTTGCAGCTCAAGGCAATTGTTCAGAGCAGCTGCCTCGAAGGTCAGAATAGCCATGATGATTGCCAACCTCCGTCGCGGAGATGGCACTTAAAGAAGAAGTCAAACAAATTATTGAAGAAAACATATTTTGGAAATATTTTTCTCATTATTAGTTACCAGATAAATATGGGTTAATACTAGTAATTTTGTCAGTGTATCAAAACAATTTATTAAGTATTTGACTTTTGAAAATTAAAATGTTAAAACATTTTATTTTATTTTCTCGTTGTTTGAGATAATAATTTCACAGCAAAGTATACGCCGAAATATTTTTATTTGGTATAAACAAATTTTAAAAAGTTGATTATTTATAAACAGAAATATAAAACTAGTATAAAGTTATTAGTTAGTATTTTTTAATTTAAGAATCTGTTGTTGCCATATATGTAACATATTATTTGCTACAAGGATGTGAGTCGGAATCATCAGATGCAGAATTGTCATTCTCCGCTGTATATGCTCGAATGGTATAACTCAGATAATCATAATCTTCATTTAAAATATCAACAATAGCGTATTTTAGATCTAATCCACCATTAGATATGACAGGCTGGCTTACACCATCAAAGTTATCCAGGACCTGAAACCAAAAAGAAATTGAATTTCGAAATACAATTAACTGTGGACGTTGTAATGTTAATACAAGAAGAACAAGATATTTAACCACAAAAGTCTTATAACAATAATACCTACTGTAGATATGTTTATACATATAAAGATTTATTTCTTTTGGAACTTACTCCATTGTATGTTTATACATATATATGTGTGTATTTATTTAGAAAGGAGTAAAGTGAATGAGCAAAATCTAGATCTAAAAGTACTCACTTACGCTGATAAGTAATATTATAATTAAATTTTTTTTTAGTTAAAAATGTAATTATTCTTAAAATCCATTGTGGCTTCTTCTCACATAAACATTATATTTACTTAGACCTGCCACCAGACTTCAGAATCTTCATTGCTATTGACTCTATAATTAAAATGACTATTTGTTGTTGTTGACCATGTGGGCAATGGCTGCCTACGTAATAGTTCTATTCTACTATTTTTCTACTTCGTTAGTCCTTGAAGTCCCCACCTTACATATCCATTATATATCGATACTTCTAGCTCTATCCCATTGTACCTTACCATCAATTTTTTGAAGGGTTTTGCATCTCTACAGTTCTTAGCATTTTTTTTGGTCTCGGGTCAAATCGGGTTGTATTTCTACCACGTATGATATTATTAGTTTGATGACCGCTTTGTAAACTTTGCCTTTCATTTCTTTCCCGATATTTTCATTTCTTTATATTTTTATGTTCATTTATCCTGCGGTTCTTCTTCTGGCTATAGTAAATTGGTGAAGTGTACATTATATTATCTTCATTTTAAGAGAGTAGTTGTTTTTTATTTAGCTTTACGTGTCTTAAAAGCATAGGCCATTCACACAGGTATAATTTTATTACATTACGTTACAAGAATATACAGTAACATTACAATCGATAAAAAAATACATTAAATAAATTAAATATTGGTACTATTATTAATTAATATATTCTCAACTACGTTTTTTCTTCTAATTTGGCTCATGATGTATTCTGAATAGACGTTAAATAATAGGGGAGAGGGTATGCAGCCCTGTCGTACTCCTCTCTTTATTGTAACTTCTTCTTTTAGTTGGTCTTTCACACAAATGGTTGCTGATTGGTTCTAGTATATGCTCTTGATTACTCGAAGGTCTTTGTTATCCAGATCAGTTGCCTTTAGTATATCCATAAGCTTATCGTCCTTGATTATATCGAAAGCTTTTTTAGTCGATAAAGCATACACAAATATCGCAGTTGACGTCTCTGCACCTTTGAAATAATACCTGAAACGCGAACAAGGCTTCTCTTGTACCTAACGCATTCCTGAACCCAAACTATATTCTTGATATATGTGACTCGCATTTCTGATCAATTCTTCTGTGTATTATCTTTAAGTAGGTCTTAAGTGTGGCTCATTAGACTGATAATACGATGCGGAGTAGCAATAATAATTAGGAATAATCTACGAACTACCGAAAATCGAAAAAGACCTCCTACAAGTAGCTTAAATTTTTATAGAAAATAATTTTGGCCAACTATGCATTTCAGCAGTTTCTTTTATTTCAATATATTTCATTAAAGTTCAAGTTTATCCCCCATGAGAAAAGGCGGAGTCCTATAAAAAGTGGTGAAAGAAATGCAACTAAAATATCTCTCAACCTACAAACTAAATTACTGGCCAACCGATCGAAACAGACTGCCCAATCCACTTGACCAAACAAATACCAAAAGAATACCTACACAAATAATCTAATAAAGAAATATCGTCAGATTATTCACCAATCATTGCAGCAATAATAAAAAATCCATCAGTTCACCTACAAGACTAATGAATTAAACAACAGACTGAAATATTTCAAAGAAATTCTACAAATGAAATTATACATAATCTTCTTCTTTGTCAACCATTTTCCATCGACTCCTGAATGTAGTCTCCCAATTGCTTTAATCTTTCTCTATTTTGCATCAATCTAATTCACTGTATGTCTCCCACTGCTCTTATGTCATCTACCGATCTTTTTTGAGGTCTTCCCATGCTTCTTGTTGTCGTCCTTGGTCTCCATTCTAGAATTCTCAGTGTCCACCTGTTGTCATTATATCGGGCTACGTGACCTGCCCAGCGCCATTTCATTTTTGTAATTTCTTTCACAATATCCCTAATCTTTGTTCTATGTCTTGTCTCGGTGTTTCTAGTCTTGTCTCTTAGTGATATTCCAAGCATGATTCATTTTATTGCTCTTTGCATTGTTTCTAATTTTTTAGCAGATTTTTTGGTAAGGGCTACGGTCTCCAAGCCGTAGGTACAAACTGGTAGTATGCATGTGTTACACACATTTTTTTTTTAAGTTTACAGGAATGGAGAGATGTTTTTCAAGATATATGCTAGTTTGCTGAAAGCGCCCCATGCCAGTTGTGTTCTTCTTTTAATTTCAGCATCTTGATTTGGTTTTCCTAGTTTGATAACATGACCTAGATATACATAATGTTCAACCTTTTTTATGGTATGATTTTGTAATGTTATATTTGTCTGGTGTCGGCTCAGTATTTTTGTTTTGCTGTAGTTCATTTTTAAGCATACGGCTCCTGAAACTGCATTTAATTTTTGTAACATATCATTAAGTCCTTGGATATTAACGGCTATGTCATCTGCGAATTTTAAGTGGTTTAAGTATGATCCGCCGACGTTAATACCCTTATTGTTCCATTCCAGTTTCTTAAAAATATCTTCTAGAGCAAGGGTAAATAGTTTGGGAGAGATGGTGTCCCCTTGTCTTAGTCCCCGTTGTAATCTAATGGAATTAGTTTTTGTGCTTTCGTCCATCTTTATCTGTGTGGTGGCATATTCATTAATATTTTTAATTATGTTAGTGTATCTTGAATCTATGCGTGCATTTTCTAGAGATTCAAGCACTGCCCATAATTCGATGGAATCAAATGTTTTATGGAAATCGACGAACGCTATATACATTGGAACTTACAGTGTGCAAGTGGTCTATGGTAGTAAAATGTTTTCTGAATCTAGCCTGCTCGATAGGTTGATAGAAGTCGAGCTTATGTGTTAGGTGGTTGGTTATTATTTTAGTTAGTAATTTATACAGATGTGATAGCAAGGATATTGGTCGGTAATTTTCGGTGTTTGCTTTGTCTTCTTTCTTGAATAGTAAACTGCTTCGGAGTTGTACCATTCTTGAATCTTTCCTTCATCAATTACTTTATTAAATAAAATATTTAATACCTGTTCTATTTTTCTGCCACCAATTTTCAACATTTAAACTGTAATCTTATCCTCTCCCGGACATTTATTCGTTTTTTGTTGATTTAGGGCCATTCTTATTTCATAGTCAGTTATGTCCGGTATTTTTTCTGAGCCGGTGTTAATTATTGTTCGTTCAGTTCGTCGTTCTTGTGGTTGTGTATTTACCGAGTATAATTTAGTGTAAAATTTTTTAATGGCCTCGCTTATTTCTTTTCTGTCTCAGAGGTGATGTTTTTCTCATTTTTTATTTCTATGATTTTTGTTGTGCCGCTTGAGTTTTTTGCTTTGAGTACTTTCATGTTGCAGTTATCATGTACTATATTTCTTATTAAATTGTTAGTATAGTTTCTATGATTGTTCCTAATTTCTTTCTTTACGTTTTTGTTTAAACTTTTGAAGCTGTCCGAAGTTCGATCGGTTGTGTTTCGTCTTTCTTGGAGTAGTTTAATTGTATTAGGTTGGAGTTTAGATGTTTCGGCTGTTTTCGCATTTGAGCATATACATAATCTCACTAAAACAGCTACAAGATATAGCTATAGCAATAAAAACATAAAAAAAACAAATACACGAAGATTCATGGGAATCTACACAACGTAAACTTTGAAAGAGAACGGTTAAATAAGGATTGTACAATAATAATGAGAACAAAATAGAGAAAACGGAAACATCGTAAAAAATTTCATCAAACATGTTCACTTCAAGACAAAACAAAATTAAACAGAATGTGTAGAGAAATACAAGAACTACTAAAACCAACATAGCAACGCCTATTTCTAACATAAGGTACCCAGAAAATGTGCACCTAACCCAGATAGTAATTACCCGTTACAAAAGGCCACAAATAAGCTGAAGCGGCTCTAAAACCAAATTTCATCTATCAGAATAATTTTAAAATGGTTAGACAGATCAGGAAAAAAAGACGCTTGGAAAAACACAGAAAGGTATTTCAGTCGCTAACAAACAGGGTAAATAAAGATAACGATATCTATGAATATTTAGACAGTCATATTCAAATTAACCATCTATCCAAATGGGCAACCCTAATAAATTAGAAAGTCTAATAAAATTACTCTAAAACTATTAACTAATAAAAAGAAGTCGCTAGGACATTATCTAATATCGGCTAACATATTAATTAATCTACACAGAAAAGGAGTAGTAAATTTAACACAAATTACAAACTGGACACTAAGAACGGGCTACTTTTCCTATAGGTTAGTATAAATCATCAAAACCAGGAAAAACTTTACATAAGGTTACATTCTACTGATTTATTAGTCTATTATCAGTTATTTTGAAGTCACAGAAAAAGTCATTGCAAGTAGACTGATTATTGGTACACAGAATAGGGATGGCGGTTTTTGACAAAACACCGGTTTTCGGTTATACCGTTTTTTTTTTGCTTACGGTTTAACCTGGCAGTTATAACCGGCCAAAAAAACCGGTTTTTTCAAAAATCGGTTTTCGGTTTTTTTATTCCAATAGATTACAAAGTTACATTTACAATGCACTTTAGTTTGCGATACTACATTCGACTCGATATCAATATGATCAAAATTAGTACTATCGAAAGAACATCAATATCAATGTAAATACAACACAATTTTTTGTGTTTTTTGAGAAAAAAATTCCCCAACAAAAATTTCCCAGACTCTTTCAAATGGGACTTAAAGAAAATAATATCAACATAAATATTTTACTTCAAAATAAATTGGATAATGCAATTCATCTTTTATTTTTACTACCATCAAAAAAAATATCATGTATTACTTTTAACTCATTTACGACTTCCGGTATGGGTATAAATCGTTTTGAAAACGTAGGGAAATCCTTGGAGATTCGTATTCGTAATCGGTAACTCGATATTCATAGTCATTATTTTTGGTAATCAGAAAAAGCCATTTACCCACTTTCAATGTCAAGAGTCAAGTGTGAAAAATAGATGATGTATAAATACCAGATCAGTTCTTATGTAAAAATATTATGATTACAAATACTTTTTCAACGGAATACTATAATAAAATTTAATTGTTTCTGGCTGATGTGAGTGACTTTTAGTTTACTTCTGTATTTATAAAATAAAATAAAAATTAAATTTTAGTTTTGTTTGGAATAATTACTTGAGATTTTGAGAATAATAATTATAATTGGGTGGGATCCAAAATAATACCTAACCTAATCTCAATCACTGTAAAAACCTAATAACCGGTTTTACTTTAAAAATAAAAAACCGGTTATAACCGGGACAAAAAAACAACCGATAAAACCGGTTATTTCGAAGTAAAAAATTCGGTTAAAACCGGTAGGTTTTTCCCATCCCTAACACAGAACAACAATGTTAAACGTAATCAGCATTTTGGTGTTTGCCAAAAAGACGGCACAACTGAACAAGTGCATAGTGTGCTTAAATAGATACAATCAGCCTTCCAGGAAGAGAGCTTTTGCAATGTTATTTTCTAGGATGTCAGTAAGGTATTTGGAAGGTTGGGCATCCAGGATTACTATTTAAGTTTAAGAAAGCAATCGCTTAGCCACTAAGCCACGATACTAAAATCATAACTCCAAGACAAACTATTTTATACACGAAAGTGTGTCTAACATTCACAACATAAATGCACCGTCAATTCTCGACAAAATCTCTGTATCTTATTTTAAAACTGAAGAAGAATCCACAATCGCACTATTAGGAGATGACACTGTAATTCTGGTCAAAAACCCAGATCCCATAGAAGCTGCCAAAAAATTTTGCAATAAAACATAGAGTTTAGCTTTAATAAGAGCTAATTATTATTTTTGTTATTATATAATAATATTGACAGAGTAGAATTCATCCCAATAAACCACTACAATTTTCTATATTTAAGATCAAGCTATTCTCTTCGCTTTTTCGTCTTTTCTATTTTACTTGCGTTTAACAAAATATAATAGATGTCTGCCACGATATAGCATTTGAAAAGTATTATCATTTAGTAGAGAACATTTGATTGTACCGAGTGAATTTGATTTTTATTGCAACGCCTGTCTTATTTATCTATTAATAACATACTTAATTAGACTGTATGAAGTTTAGTTTCTTCAAGTCATAATAATAATATTAATATTAAAACAATAATAAAACAATAAATGGTCCCTGTTAATTAATTTGTTAAATTTAAATACAGAAAATACATACTAACACACACGCACGTTAGTGGTGAACTAAGAAAGTAGGAATCTGGAATTCTAGCTACGATGGAACTTCCTCGCAATGGTGTAGTGATATTGTTGCCATATACCAAATTTTTCCTACAAAAGTACCAAAAAAATTTAAGTTATTCTAAAGTTAATAAAAATAAAATTTTAAAGCAAAATATTAAAACACAATTAAATTTCTAGAACCTGTAAACGTATATATCAAAATAAACTCATCCCCTTAGAAGCCGGAGCCATTTTACGAAAAATATATTAAAAATCAAAGAAACTGACTCTGGCTGGCTTCGCAATACGTTTTCTCAAATTTACTAACATTATCTCATTATGTCGTAAGTAATTTCAATATCTACCCCTTCACAGACAGTTTATCCCTAATTTTGGCATAAATTGGTGCCATGCCTGTACTTGCAGTAATATATCCATTTTTAATAATTTTACTACACGCGCACAAACCCTGATCCATACAATTTAGAAGGTCTCATATAAAGCATTGAGGGCGGCTCATTTTATGACGTATTATATGGAAAAGTGTCCTTTAATACAATCAGAGTACTTAATGGCTTTAATAAGAGTCCTGCTGGCAAACCTCTAGCTTAGTAAAACAACTTTCACATTGTGTATATTTATAAATAACTAAACATGATCTCAAAGGATTCGGCGATTAGTACAATTACACCTATAGTCAAGAATTATACTATTAAAAGAATTTTCTCTTGAAGAGTATCTCTTCAGTAGTAGGCAGTAATCAGTTATCATTCTTATATCCCATTTTTAATGCGTACGTCTCTCTATCTTTTTCATATCTTAATGAAATCTCTTTCCCTGCTCCTGGCTGACGGCTCCATGATTTTCGAGAAAATAGTCTAAGTGGGAATCCAGAAAATGAAGTTTGACGCTCATATTGCATTCCAGTTTTTTGTAATTTTCTACTATGTTGGCTACAATTTCTTTATGGTTTGAAGACTTGTCGTATTCAATTAAACCGTCTATGACTATGAACTCCATGGTTCAGATTTGTTCTGGGTCATTGTATTCTGAAACAATCTGTCCGATTGTAAGGTTTGAATTTAAAGGCCTACAAAAATTCCATCTTTAAGTTTAGCTTCAGACAGTGCAGGAAATTTGTCGCACAGATATTTAAAGCAGTCAAGTGGTCTATCTAAAGCTTTGACAAGCTGCTTTATCAAGTGCAAGTGTTTATTGAGCAGTTACCACAACAATTACCATCATGCAAGTAGACACCCATCAGACTTCTCTTAGAAGAATCAATAAATAACCGCCACAATGTGAAATCGTAATTGTCAGCTCCCAGTTTTAAAACTACTTCAGGAATATTATGACAATACACCAGTGAACCCTCTTGAGAAAAATATTCTGCAAACTCTTTTTTCACGGTGTCTATACCAGGAAAGTGTGGTACCTGGAGCCAATAGATTTTTATCTTTCAGTATTAATCCTAACATTTTTGCAGCATCCTTTGATAGACTTAAGTCTCTCACTAAGTCATTTAGTTTAGCACAGATATACTTTTGAGGTTTGTCTATCTCAGAATTCAATTCGTTTTTATCAGATTTTTCGTCTCAATTTTCATTTGATGAGTGCTGTTGGGTGGTGTGAAGGTAAGGTAGAGAAATAGGGATTCCTTGTCCATGAGATTCGTTTAGCAGAAGGCAAATTAGTATATTGAATTTTATGTTTATTTTTGGATAAGAAACTTTAAATATCGCAGGAGCAGAAGGAGCAGTCGACTTCGGGGTTTTTGATTCCGTCCATACCATAGGAATGCCAAAGATAAAAAGTTATGTGTACCTTTTGTTTATTTTCTTAGTCGTTCGACACACTAAAAAGCACTTTTTGTGAGGAGCACACGATTTGTCCTAATCACCAAGCTTTAAACCGAAGTAAGCGTGATAAGATTTTTTTATAAAGTCTCTTATGTTTTGTGGATGCTTTCTTATTGGTAAATCACCGCACACGTATCAAAATATATATCAAGACTGTTCTTACACTTTCTTGATGAGATTATGGTGTAATAAATACTCATAATAACAAACCCAGCAAAAAGATTACCAGAAAGCGTTCGATTATGTTGATTATTTAGAATTAGCAAGATTGCTCCAGGAACGTTCGATAGATGTTAGGAATGTTCGATAGAACGTTCGATAGATGAGAATGACATTGAAATCATAAAGAACCTTTATATGAATCAAGTGGCATCTGTGAGAGTAGGGCTGGAATCTACACCATATTATTTCTCAATCAAAAAATATGTACGGGAGGGTTGTGTTCTGTCACCCCTCCTTATTAATCTTTACTCTGAAACTATTTTCGATAGAGCCTTATGTGACACGGTAGCTGTAATCAAAATCAACGGACAGACTATTAGTAATCTTTGCTATGCTGATAATACAGTTATAATAGATGATAGCCAAGAAGCGCTACAACGACTAATAGATAGAATAAACACCGAAGGAGAACGATTGGGCTTGAAGATTAATTTAGACAAGACGATTGTAATGGTGGTTAGTAGAACACGAAATAAGAGTAAACCATAAAAACATCAAAAAGGTCCCTAAGTTCAGATATCTCGGTAGTTGGATAACTGAGGATCTAGATCCAGACATAGAGATACGTAGCAGGATTGAGCAAGCCAGAACAGCATTTACTAATATGAGAATCTTGCTAAACAACAGCAGTCTTCAATATCGTTTTTAAAAATGTTACATTTACTCCATACTGCCATATGGTGTAGAAACCTGGACCATAAAGGCCAATGTGATGAACCAATTGGAGGCCTTTGAAATGTGGGTATTTAGAAGACTACTTAAAATTCCCTGGACAGATCATACAACTAATGTCGAAGTATTATGGAACTGCTACAAATAATAAAAAGAAGAAAAACTGCTTATCTGGGTTATATATTTCGAAATTCCATGTACCAGTTCTTAAAGCTTATTATGGAAGGAAAGATAGAATGAAAACGGGGCATCGGAAAAAATAAATACTCACGGCTTAAAAACCTAAGGGATTGGACAAACCTCGATGCCCATGCACTCTTTAGAGCCACACAAGATCAAGACGAGTATGCCAGAATTGTCGCCAACACACACTAATTGGATAAAAAGAAGAAATATTCATAAAAAAATATAACTCGGTGCTACAAACAACTGACGCCAACTAACTATATTTACGCTTTACACAACTGCCGATGCCGTTATGTTGACGAATCGGCAGGGTTGCCATTCAAATGAAATTAACATAACGTATTAATTTTTTTTTGAAATATAAGTATTTTAAAGAAATAATTTAAATGCAATTTACAAATATAAATAAGGTACTTGTTTGTGCTAGTATAAAATATCTCGCCAAATTTTTTTTAATTTTGTAAAAAAATTTGACGTGATGGGCTTAAGCTGAATTCATATTTAGAATCAGCGTACCCGTACTAGCAAAGGACACATGTCAAACTCAAAACACCAAAAATCAAGTTGGCTTGTGTTATCATTGCGCCGACCTTTTAACTCTTTGATGTGTTCTTCAGGGTTTCCAGGGTCTCAGACTCCCAAAACCCCAGACACACTATACTGATTATTAACAAATAAACTACTGGTAATGAAAAAGAAAAAAGAAAAGGTTTATAAAAAATAACATACGACATACGGTTACATTCTCATAAAGAAAATATCGTCCGCATGACCCTCCAATCATAATCCTGATTGTCAAAAATGTACGCGCCAAATCCCGCGCCAATCTCTGGGAGTGACTTTACAGTAGAATGGAAAGTGGGGTGAGCACGTGTGAGAAGTGATCCGGAAGACTGCGAATAGTGCGGTTGTTTTGGGGAGAGCGGTGCTCAACATTGGGGTACAAAAATTTAAAAGTAGGAGGCCCTTACACGGTTGACCAATCGATCGTCCTCTACTTGGTAAAAGTCTGGAGTGCAACGGTAGGGATATTGGCCTGCAGAAGGCTCATAACACGGGTCTTCTTTTTTAAGTGCCGTCTCCCAATCGGAGGTTAAATATGATCATCACTATCTTTACTTTATCTACTGCTGCTCTAAAGAGTTCTATAGAACTGCATTTAAACCAGTCCCTTAAATTCTTCAACCATGACACTCTGTTTCTTAATATACTCCTTCGTCCTCTTATCTTTCCCTGTATTATTAGCCTTAGCAATTCATATCACTGTGCCCTCATTACGTGTCCCAGATATTGTAACTTTCTGATTTTTATTGTGTTTATTATTTCTCATTCTTTGCCCATTTCTCGCAATACTTCCGTGTTAGTTTTCTTCTGTATTCATGCTATTCTAAGCATCCCTTTGTAACACCACATTTCTAAGGACTGTAACTTATTTATGTGTTCTTGCTTCAATGTTAAGCTCTACAAGTCCATATTGTAGTATCGAAAACACGTAGCTTCTCAGTGCTCTTATTCTGAGTTCTAATCTAAGATCTTTGTTGCAGATAATTGTTTTGATTTTTACAAACGCATTTCTTGCTATTTCTATCCTTGCTCTTATTTCGGTTGTTTGATCATTATTGTCCAAAATCCAGGTTCCTAGGTATTTGTATTTATCAACCCTTTCTATCGGTATATTTCCCAAATTTATGTTTGTTGGTATATTTGTTTTCTTTGTTATTATCATTGTATTTGGTCTTTTTATATTCATTTTTAGTGCATATTTTTCACAGAAACTGTTTCTTTTGTTTAGCAGTAATTGAAGTTGTTTAGCAGAGCATGCCATAACACGATTAGACGAAACAAATCTTCTGCGAGTGACATGTGCCTACAGGACTTTGATGGTAGTCTTCTAAGTCGTGAATGGAAGTGTTCCGCTGCATGTGTTTATCAGTGTAAAAAACTAAACTATGTGAGAGAAAATACCTACATGTACCATACTTTGTGGTCACTGCTGATTAGCTAACCAGCTGATCAGAAAGGCTGACACCGAAGAATGCCTATACTGCGGACACCAGGACACTGTGTTACATACCACGTTAGAATGCAACAGATCAGTAATAAAAAAGAAAAGAATGGAAAGAGTGACAAGAGTGAACTTTGGGACAGTGTGAGAAATGATTGACAGAATGATTAAAAATAAAGTAAGTTGAGCCATGTATACAAATATATTCCTGCAGTGATCAAGAAGAAAGAAGAGAAATAAAGACAGCTGAACCGAATATGGTTTGATAAGAGGCAAACAAGTAAGTTAGGCTAGTTAGAGTGATAGCGTTGTAGGAGCGACGATGGTCTTTTAAGCGCTACTTGGAACGGCGATGTTCTCAAAACAAAAAGCCCAATTTTTGGGATAACTAAAAACGGACAACCAGAAAAAGGAAAAAGCCTCCTATTTGCTGGCAGTCTGTGGATAGTGTGCAAGTGATGAGTGAAGTGTTATAGCGGCCATTCCCTTTCCGGAGCTCTAGATAATAGAGCGGGGTCTGTTTTAGCAGGTATACGCTCGGCGTACACTCTGGAAGAAGAGGGTATTTTAAAGTACTACTAGAGCTATCACAGGGACAACGAAGAACGAATCCTACAATAATGTTAGTCAGGGATCGTCCTGGACTAAGATATCTTTTGAAGATTCCAGACCTCGCCCATATTAAGACGAAAAAATGGTTAAATTTTTGCAAACAACTTCTAGGTAATTATTAAATGTTTCATTGTACGCAGGATAGTGTGTTAAAATGTTTCCGAAGTTTGAGTAGATTAAGTTAACTGAATTATTACCCGTATATGTATGTATAAGACGACATAACCCAATTCACCTAGTCCGAAAATGCGTACTAAGGGAACTAGAGCTTAAAGATGGCACCTGGTAGATAAATTCTTGGGATTTGTAATAATCTTCATCAATAAAAACACAAAGTGTTCTAGTTATAGAGGCATCTCCCTACTTAATACGGCATATAAAATCTTATTGAACGTCATATTAAGTAGGCTGACACCATTTGTAGAAAATGTCATGAAAGAATACTAAGCTGGCCTCAGAAAACATAAATCGACCATAAATCAGATCTTTACTCTAAGACGGCTGCTTGAAAAAGGATGTGAATTCAACAGAACTACCCATAATTTCTTCATAGTTTTTCGGCAAGCGTACATTAAAAGGAATCTGATGTGGAACGCAGTTGAAGAACTTTCAGTTTTAAAAAAACTTATCCAACTTTTTAAGTTATGTGTGAATAGCTGTAGATTCAGAGTACGGCTAGGTAACAAACTCTCAGAATCTTTCGAAATAAGCAGTGACCTGAAACAAGGAGATGCGCTGTCACCTGTGCTTTTTATTATCATCATAGAGAAAGTGGTAAGAGCTGCACAACTTAAAACAGAATTACCGACAGTAAATGGACCTAAATTACTAATAGCATACGCAGATGATATTGCCATTGTGGGAAACACAGTTACCAATGTAAAGGAGACTTTTAATAAATTGGAGGTAGAGGCAAAGAAAACTGGTTTACGGGTAAACGAAGAGAAACCCAAATACATGTGCATTAACAGACAAAAGGGACGAGATGGAATAGGGCAAAATGTTACAATAGACCCATATAACTTCAAAAGAGTGTAGAGTTTTTAAATATCTCGGAGTAACAATCACTGCAGATAACGATATCGCGGAAGAGATTAAAGGAAGAATTCAGGCAGCAAACAGATGTGTATACAGCCTTCACAATACTATTAAGTCTAAAAGCCTAACACTAACATCAAAAATAAGAAGATATAAAATACTGATTAGATCGGTGCTCATGTATGGGCGGGAGACGTGGACCCTGACCAAAGAAACTGAAAGAAAACTTAGATGTTTTAAGAGAAAAATTCTCAGTAGAATCTTTGGGCCTAATCCCGACATTAATTGCAACCAATACCGAATGAGAATAAATGCTGAGGTCAAGCAGATATAAGAGCGAGCAAGATAGTCCAAGCGATTAAAACCCAACGTCTAAGATGGGCTGGCCATGTCCGTTACGTTAATATGGGAGGAAGCGCCCACAGGAAGAAGTCCCTTAGGACGTCCAGGAATGCTATGGAGAGACAATATATGGTCAGATCTAAGAACATTGGGGCTACCCACTGACCCAACTATTATGGACGACCGTTCAAAATGGAAGCAAGTTGTGTAGTCAGCTAAGACCCACCCCGGGTTATAGTGCTTCGAAAAAAGAAGAAGAAGAATTCTGCTATTTAGAAAAATGAAAACTGGTACAATTATTTATCCTCCATAGTGAAATCGACTTATTCGACGACATTAATTATATATTTCTATTACTGTTCATAGGTGTCCGTTTTGGGTAGGTCCACGGGTATTTTAACGCATAACTTTTTTGTCTGTAACTTTGAAGCATTTGTGATACTAGACTATTAAATTTTCCGACATTTTAGTACTAAAAGTTACTTACACTTTAAGTCTGTAGGATACACCGTTTTCTAGAAAATCTATTTAAAAATTTTTTAAGCAGAAAAATCTCCTTGTAGCAGTGCTTGTACCTTTGTAAAATGAAAAGATAAATTTTCTTTGTGTAAGATAATTCTTGCGGAAGATTTTAAAATTGTGGGATTAATGACAGATAGTCTTCGAACGCTAATTTCTAAATTTTCCTAAACTTCCATTCCATCAAGTGACATCTTGATGTACTGTTACATCATTATGTCACTTTATTTTATTATTTTTGGGGAACAATCAACTGTTTTCTCTCAACTGGGAAATTTTTCAGCTTATCTACTTTGCTGCTCGTACATTACACCTCATTTCGTAATAAACTAAATATAAATCAGCGTATTCCTCATTAGTAAAAACCGTTTTTGTTGTATTAAAATTATTGTTTTTAAATCTTACAATGTAAAAACTAAAAGAGCAACTTTACAAACTGACACGAGTTTGTCAATGAAACACGTAGGTTTTAGTACTGTTGACAGTTCAAAGCTTACTAGTGCAAAAAATATTAATTTAACTTCCATAATGAAAAAACGAAAAAAATGCAAATACATTTTTCTTAAAAACGGTGTATCCTACTGACTTAAAGCAAGAGTACCTTTTAGTACTAGAATATCTAAAAATTTGATAATCTAGTATCAGAATACGGACGCCCGTGAACGGTACTAGAAATTCGCAATTAATGGAACCGATTTTACTCTGGGGGATAAAAATAATCATACCATTTTTTATTTTGCTAAATAAAAGCGTGAATTGGGTTAAATCGTTTTAATTATCTAAGGAATCTGCGGTTTTCATTTGTTAGGAAAGTTTCTGGACGCCCTGTATTTTAATATATTCATTATTAAAATTTAGTTAAAAAATCTAAATTTATGTTGTTGGATTTATTTATCTATTCAAATAAAAACTGAAAATATGTACTTAAAATAATTGCTGACTATTACTTATCACTTTAATCACTTTTATTTAGAACTTTTAATAAAATTTTAACCCTTAACTTGGCGCGCACATAACCGCTGTAAGAAAAATGTTTTTGCTTACTGAATATTATCTTTTGAGGGCTCCATTTTCAGAGTCAATTACATTTTTGTTTCTATTTTAATTTTTTTTGACATTTTATTGACGTTGTATCTCATAAGATACACTGCTAGGCGTACGGTATATTACAATGTATCTCGCAAGACACATTGCCAGGTATACTATAAAACAAGTACTGATGACCAATAGATACATTGCCAGGTTATTAGAAAAATACCTCCGTATCTAGAAAGATACATTGCCAAGACGTATATTTGTCGTTTGGACCAATATATTAAATAATGTTGGATTACATGGAAATTATCAAATTTTCACAAAATATAATAAAAACATTAAACAAATCTACAATTTTTTCGCTAAGGGTCTTTAGCATTATCAAGACTTTTAGCAAAACAATTGTAGATTTGTTTAATGTTTTTACTACATTTTGTGGAACTGTGTTTTTACTTCATTATTATGAACAGATACCATAAAGTAGGTGTTTAAACCATAAACATAATATTTTATCATTTACTTTTAGTAGCATAACATAATATTTTATCATTTAGTTTATTCAATAAACTACAAAGATTATCAAACATTTATTTTACAGCTTAAATTCAAAACTTTAAATTAAACTTAGAACACTCAAAAAAATAAAAGTAAAAACTAATAATTATAATTTGTTAAAAAATTAAAAAATTTAGTTATGAAAATCATAAAAACAATTACGGGATTCCACTAAACATAACCCCGCTCTACATTTTGAACAACTCATAGTTGTTTGTCCTTTGCAACAGTTTCGACATCGTCCTTTGGTTGTGAAAGTTGGAAAAAAGTGTCCAAAAAGATCTTTTCTAACATCTTCTGCAGGTATATTCTGGACGTGAGTAGGAATCTTTTTTTTCGGTGTATTAATTCCGTCGGATCTCATTTTTCAATTTTTAAATAGAAGGGAATCGACAAGTAATATTCTAAATTCCTTTAGACCCATACCATTTTCTTCGTCCTCCAGTAAATTATTATCTCCGCAATATAAAATCCAAGCGTTGTTGACACATATATAAAGTATTTTTGAAAAAATTGAAAGGTACCACCTGTGGCTTTTAAAAGGTGTTCGATAAAGCGCAACTAGCATATCTGCCAAATCTACGCCACCCATATGTGCATTGTAATGTTTGATAATTGATGACAGGATATATATATATATATATATATATATATATATATATATATATATATATATATATATAATATATAAGATGGTATATTGGTATTTCTGACTATTGGTTGTCTTCAGTACGGTGCAGCCAAGTTAGAAAAAGAGCATATTAACTTGATAAAGGAGAAACAGTTTTTGTAAATTTTTTTGTTAAAAACAGTTTGTACAATTTGACCACTTTTACGGCAATATTCTCAAAATGGTATGTAACATCAACTTAATAAAAATAGATTGTCAATTTTTATGTGATACTATTTGTAGCTCATACCTGATGATGTCGATGACTATCGACGAAATATTGGATTAATAAAGGACTAAAGAGTACACTTAGCCTATCCTTTCAGCTGTTTGTACCCAAAGAGTCTTATTGTTTACTTTATTTTTTAACTTAGCTGCTGTGATTAACACTATATATACATATAATATGTACATATATACATGCACAATCTGTATATATATATATATATATATATATATATATATATAATATATATATATATATATATATATATTATATATATATGTATATATTAATAATATGATATTGTAATTTTGAAATATGATATAACAATAATTAAATTAATTATGATCTAAATAGCTAATTAAAACAAAAAAAAATTATTTAGTGAATTTTATTACGATATGTAAATAAATTTTATTAACGACGCCAATTTCATAATTCATGTGTTTTTAATTCAATTAAGTGCACCGAATTACGGACCGAACGAGATTTTAATGAGTAAAAAAACATTTAATATTAAAATATTATTTTAGATTTAGTTTCTTTTGAGCTGTATCGAAAGGTGGTCTAAGTGAGTGAAATTAATAGTTATTGTGATTATTGAGATTCGTACTTTTAATAATATTTTATACCTGAGTATAATGACTTCCTTATCAGTCTTGGTCCTCAATTCGCGCGATTTTTTTCAGGTATAAAGTAAACCCTTACTTAAAATTTTATTTTGATCCTCAATTCGTGTCTGCACCCAAAAATTGTGTATTATACAAAAATATCAGACAAAGACTTTCTACTATCTACTAACGACTTGTTTCCTGGTAACCGATATTAATCCTTGAAAAATGTAGGTAGATTTGATATTTCAATATAACATTTTATTTACTTAAACTAATCTTAAATAAAATGCTAATTTGAAAAGTAAAACTGAAAACCGTAAATCGAAAAAGTGTCCTTTCTTCACAAAACAACAAAATTAAACAGTATATTATAAATATGATATAACTATAACATAATTTTACAAACATATTTTGGTCTTCTTTTTCTCTATTAATTTTTCTTTATATGCATATTAACATCTATATATATATATATATATTTATATATATATATATATATATATATATATATATATATATATATATATATATATATATTGTAAAACTACGACCGTCAATTTATATTAATACAGTCTTCTTCTTCTTCTTCTTAGTCGTTAACCTGATGCAGGTATCGTGATATCATGAAGCTGTTAGGTAATTTTTCCAATGTTCCTCTACGTTTTTCTATCTTCTGCCAATCTAGCACATTCTGACAATGGAGAGCCAATGGTAGCAACAATATGGTCCGTGTATCGTATATCGTGTAGGAGATCTACCTCTACTTCTTATTAATAAAGTATTCAACTATAATTCAACTATAATATTGAATTTAGAGGTTTATTCGGTCATTCAGGTTGGCAAAATAAAACGGAAGTCAATTACTTCATAAGTTTATAGAAGACGTTTCGCTTTATACTTCTAAAGCTTCATCAGTTCTCTAAAATACAAAGATGACATCGAGTTATTGTATATTATTATGTACTTAAGTTTACTCATAAATTTAGAACTAACTTAAACAAAAATTTAACAGAAACAAAGAACACAGAAACTTTGCAAAAAATAATATTCTCAGAAATATTGGTATTATTTATTTCGTAAGACGAGATAGCGGTAAACCTGGCTCAAATTGTCGATGTCAGTTCTTTTGTTTATTGTAGATGGGTTTTTTTAGGATCTCACACATCTCAATAATGGAGCGTTTTTGATGGTTATTTTGTTACAAAATGTGTAAACAATGACATATATGTATTATATACATATATATATATATATATATATATATATATATATATATATATATATATATGTATATATTTATATATATATATGTATTATATATATATAAATATATACATATATTATATATATATATATATTTATATATATATATATATATATATATATATATATATATATTGTGTGAAGATCAACAATAATTGCATTTGATTCACAAGTTTTTGGAGTACATACAATAAATCAAAAATCCACAAGGAAAATAAATTTTGAATCTGACTGTATATCATAAATCGCAAATTATAGAACAAATCGTTACAAGCATAATATACCAAATGTTTTTATCACTTTTCTGTTAATCCTCTAATGGGCAAAGTATCTAATAAGATACAATTAGTATTTTTTCGTATACCGGGTAATTGTATCCAGAAAGATACTTATTCAATTTTCTTCAGTACCTGGCAATGTATACCCGAGGATACTAACTAAATTGTCGCTTAACTGGCAATGTGTCTTCCTAGATACTACTTTTCAAAGTGATCCTATCTGTTTGTTTATAGACAAATTGTTAATATTATTTTATACAATTATTTGATAAAGACCCAATTAACTATAATTGTAGTTTGCCAATCCATACAATAACTATTAACACATAAAAAATTAATTTACTTACCGAATGACACAAATTACCACTTTTTTGGAAGTCATTTTGAGCACGTCTACACAAAATACTCTCTAATTGTGCCAAAGCTCTGTGTATGGCATTCAAATTAATTTGTTGGTTAGCCGAATGCTATAGGGAGAGGGTACTTTTAAAATCTTGCGGCAAACTTAGTTTATGTAGAGGAAGTATAATTTAATAAATAACGTATCCTGGAGTGCACACCGTCAAGTTAAGGGTTAATATAGGTAGTTGGTATTATAAAAAAATACTTACGCCTGTCCAGGATGTGGACACAATATTAAATCTTTTCCCTGTACATTTTCCAGAAACACGAAACCAATAACAACAAACAATCCCACTTTTGTCAACATTTTGTAATGAAATTAGGAATATTTCGAAATACGTTATATCTTAAGGTGTATTTATATACTAAGTTTGCAGGTCCGTATTAGTATGCATTTTGATGCAGTTAACTCTTTTATTTACTAATACTTATTACTATCTATGTATATACATTTATTATATATACTTATATATATATATATATATATTATATATATATATATATATATATATATATATATATTATATACAGTATGTATATATATATATATATATATATATATATATACAGATGTAGTGAACATTTACTTGTGTGGGGTTGCAGGTAAAAGTGGTATTTGAAAGTTCCATGTGGAAAAACTTTTTTGAAGATTTTTTATAGCAAAAAAAAGGAATAAGTTGTATGTGTTATATGGTGGCTTGAAAACTCAAACAATACAAGTGCATTTTTTTTTCTCCAGTGTGCAAGTACAATACAAATATTAAAAAATGTTGAACATTTAAGAAACAAACAGTTAAAACACAACTACATATCACATTGTCATTTTTTTGGCAGAATGCACAATGAGGTGGAAATCTAGTATGTACCTCAAGGTTGAAGTGTCTTGTCAGCTATCATATTAGGAGATGGCAGCCAGAGAACTAAAGGTGTGTTCAGTTTATGTGTAAAGTTACACTTAATTGAAAATTATGTTATGTTAATTTAAGACAATTAAATTATGTTATTAATGAATACATATAAAATTTATTAATTTCTTAGGGATTATTTCTTTTAAAGTTATTTTAATTATTGTTATTACTCTTAAAAAAATTTTATTTCCTGGAAAAATGCACAATTGCAGTAATAATGATTAAGTTTCTACTTCAATTGGATGGTCAGAAGAGTTTTAATAGACAATATTATACTATTCAGAATATTACAATTCGTTGACTAGATTATTTTTTGTTTCCAACTGCAGCAGAAAGGAATAAATTTTACTAAGGTGTAAATATCTGATTTTGTGTTGATTATATTATCTGTTGTTGCAATGTGGGTCATTTCTAAAAAAAGTCTTCTCTTATATGCTGTTTCTTTTTCGAGGACTTTGACATCTGCAAAATTCATTCTGTGGTTATGGGTGTGAACGTGGTTGGCTAGGGTGCATCTATCTGGGTAAAGTCTACAGTCATTTTTGTGAGTAGTAACACGGTCTTTAAGACGTCTAGAGGTTTGGCCGATGTACTTGCCATTACAGTCCATACAAGGGATGCTTGATAGAGTTAATTAAGAGGTTTTCGTTTTTAGTTTTGTAAAATTCCTTTACAAGAGATTGCCGTCTTTATGAGTAACTGTATAACATAAAAACAGATCTGACAGAAAACGGAAAGAAACAAAAATTTCATTTTGAAAAACTAATATCCTAATAAAAAGTGAATACAACAGATAAAAGAGCGAACTCCTGGAATTTATAGAAATTAAAAATATAATATTGCCAGAAATGAAACAAAGATGTCAAAAATATGACATATTTTAATTTAATTTAATATATATAAAAAAACAATTTCAGAACGCTCTAACATATTAAATTTGAATTATATTTTACATGTAGTGACTTAGTCTGTTTTAGACTATAACATAAAATGATATACGAAAATGGTATAACAAAAACTTACATGAAATTATTGTGTACAATATTACTACAAGAAGTTTGGTGTATTACATTGTCACATTTTGATATCAAAATATGTTATGTGAATCTGCGCATTACATGCTAAAACAGTCCTTCTTTAAAATTATTAATGTTGGTTTACATGTACTGTTAACCTCAATTGTCTTATTCTTCTTTTTGTTATTGTAACACGTAAATACCTAATTACTTTTACCCTCGTTTTACTTTTGCTTTAACAAAGACATATATATATATATATATTATATATATATATATATATATATATATATATATATATATATATATATATATGTATATACATATATATATATATAATATTATATATATATATATATTATATATATATATATATATATATATATATATATATATATATATATATATATATATATATGTATATATATATATATATACAAGAAATACTGGATATTATTGACTGTATATATATATATATATATATATATATATATATATATATATATATATATATATATATATATATAAGAAAATTCTCCTATTATCTGCTGCTTTCATTACATTTCTTTTAATTCAGGCAAGCAAGAAAAAGCTCCAAAGAAATATGTGGTCTAGAGCTTGGCTTCAAAAAAGACAGGAAGGTTGTAAACACAGGTGTGACAGTTGTTTTAAGTATGTTGTAAACTGAATTCAAAGACAATGATTCTGAAAATATAGACAATTTTTAAGAATGTGTAAGCCACAATTTAACGAACTTCTTGAACTGACTCGAGAAGCGAGAAAATATTACCAAACAGGATACAAAATTGTAACTGAGCATGCGTGTGTACTAATAATCGGTATCAAAATAGGACTTGTTCTAATTTTCTATAACCTTTTCTGTAACATATTTTCTTTTCTGTTTTATATTACGACAAAACTTAGTATACCATTTTCTTATATCATTTTATGTTATAGTCTAAAACAGACTATAGTACATCTGTACACTCTAAGAGTCTACGTAACACACACTGGTCAAACATTTTCTACTTGAGACCTATTGGTAGGTCCGATTTAACATAGTTAATTCACTAAATGCTGCCCAGGCTAATCATATGCAACGTGGGAGCTTACATGTATGGTTATCTCTGTCCAACCGAATTTCATTTCCTAAGTACTTATTTAATGAAGTCTGCACAATATTCCTTCCATCTGAAATGACTAAATGGAGATTCTCTCCATGTATGTTGATACCATACTTATAACGGATTGTCCGTCCCGATTTGTCACGCACTTTTGTCATAGGTTGTTGTCTCGTTTAGGTTCGTTGCTGCTATTGCTTTATCATTACCGTCAGTCCATCTTCTTTAACGACGTCTTCCCCTATATTTTTTAGGGGGCATCAATTTTAATATTCTTTGAAGTCATCTGTCTTCTGGCATTCTATTTACATGTCTGAACCATGTCAACTCTCGTTTATCCAGCTCTCTATCTGTATTAGGACCTATTATTTATTTATTCTCGTATCTGTTCATTTCTGACCCTTTTCGTTTAGATTAACCCCAATTTTGGATAGATACTAAACCTTCAGACCATATAGGAAAATACTTGATAAGTTAAAAAATATAACTTTATTTCTTTTTAATTGACTTTTGCCGAAGAAAAGAGTTTGGTACTCGTGTCGTACCTTACTTGTTGTGGCTCGGCTTGTTAATCCTCACTATTTGATTCCAAAGTAAAAATAACTCCCAAATAATTGCAGGATTATCGTCTTTGATTTTTTCATTTTTTACATCTAAATTGAGTATTTCTTCATGAGCCACTATTAGATATTCACAATTTGTCATATTATTTTTAGCCCACCGCTTCAAATTCTTCTCTGAATTTTCCTATCATTTAGCTAAGATTGCCTTTAACTTATGCGGCCACTCTTTGATCATCAACAATTAAGAATGTAAAAACTTTCGTTCTTCCACCGTTATTTTCTTGTGGCGTTATTTTCTTACCCATTTCTGTAGGGATCTGTCTAGATAAATCTTAACTATTTCAGTCACGCTATAAGAAATAATACAAATGAGAATCTGAAACTTGCCGGCCTTTTTTTATTATTTTTTTTTTGAAGATTTTTAAAACAGAATTTGGCTATAGCAATTTTGGTTTTTGATTTATTGAATATCCTTCTACAAGGACAAAGTTCATTTGGGTAGTCACAGTAAAACTGAAAGAAGAAAGTTAAATCTATAATATATTGAATTATCACAAAAGGAAATACACAATTATTTTATTTTTCATTATACATCTTAAATCAGACGATTCGCAGAAATATAGCTTATAAATTCCTCTTATGTTTTGGTTAAAATTTTGGAATATTGGAATATTTCATCTTTTTATTGATTTTTATATATAAACTCTTCTGAATAGTTAAACAACATTTTGTTTCAATTCTCAACAATACTAAATAAAACTCAAAACCTGATAAACGATATGAAAAAAAATTATTTATTCTCTTGGAGTGAAAAACTCACCATGTAAAACTTACATTTAAAAATAAATTAGTATAGAAAAAAATAAATTTTTAATATAATTAGTATTTTCCAGCCATTATCGGCTACAGGCATGCTGCCCATTAACTGGTTGAGATGGGCTTGCGGAATTCTCTACCATTCTTCACGAGCAGCATCTTGTAGTTCTCGAAGTGTAATAGGGGGATTGTTTCGCTTCTTGATGAGTGTTTTGAGAATGTACCAAGCATGTTCAATAACGTTCATGTCTGGGGAATTCGGGGGCCACTGTAATGTAGATATTCCTTCTTCTTCAGAAAAATTTTGTACTGCTGCTGTTCGATGAGGAGGTGCGTTGTCATGCATAAACACAAATTCATCACCTACTGCCTCTCGGAACAGACGTACGACAGGATTTAAAACTTCCTCGATGTACACAGCACCAGTGACTCTTCTCTCCAGAACCAGCAATGGCGTCCGTGTACCACTCATAATACCATCCCAAACCCTAATATTACCACCTTCAAATGGACACGCGGTTGGGCTGTTTCTAGTCGGGCTTGCCGTTCTGGGGCTCTCCAAACCAGTGTTATTCGCGAATTAGATATCAATCCGATTTTTGACTCATCACGGTATTCCGTTATTCCAGTTAGGACCATGATGCACAATTTTTTTGGCCCATTGCAACCTTACTATTTTGTATTGGTAGTTTAGTTAAGGAACACGTAGCGATCTTCTACGACACAAATTTACCGCATTTAGTCTGCGTGATATTGTTTGCCGTGAAATATTCAGCCTTGAAGCCTAGAAATTTCTCTGGATATACCACTTGTAGATTCGATTTCTACGAGCTATCAACGTTATTTTCCGATCTTGTGCTGCTGTTGTATATCGACTTCTACCACTTCTGGGACGATCCTTGACGTCATTTGTATCTTGGATTTTTTTTATTTTCGATACAGTACTCTGACTAACATCAATAATATTCGCGATATAACTTTGTCTAAAGCCCTGTTGTAACAAAGCAATTACTATAGATCTGTCAAAATGACATATCACGTTTCTAAAACGGTATTTTTAAACGGCTCAATTTAAATTTAAACAAGATTACCAACAGAATTAGATGCAAAAATCACTGGTTTGTTTCAAACAATTTAGTCTAATAATATAGACTATGCCCAGATAATGATAAAAAAGTTAATTAGAAATAAATTAAAACTAAAATAAACAGGAAACATGATATTTAGTAAGGTTAAATGCCACTATTCGACAATATGATGCTTATTAGGTGTGTGTCTTGGACTGTATCCTTGTTGGAAGACGCTATGACTGAAAGGGTTAAATAGGGTTCATAATAAATTTCATACTTAACTCAACCTGTAATTGTTTTAAACAGACAGATAATTTATATTTCTATTTTAATTCTTGCAAAGTTCTTTTCATAATATTTTTGAGTATCCCTAATAAGAACTGGATTTACTTTCAAATTCATTTACTTCCACAAGTATAAAATCCTCAATAACGTATGCTTTTTCCAAGTTTATTAAGGCTATATAAATTTCTCAATTTCCCTTTACCCTTTTTTCTACAGGGATTGTTAACGACTTTCAATGACAATATTTTGCATAAAATAAAAGATACCCAGATATAAATAAATTTGTACAACTATTGAAGATACGAATGTAAAATATAAATTACTACAATTGTGCTTTAATAAATGCAATTACAGATCATTATAACAGTATAAAACTTAAGATAAAGTAAAAGAGAGCTAGCGCACAACGCCACTAGTTTGACAAGGATAGTGTTAGTTGTGTGACTTTTTAAAGCATTTCTCAATAGATAGTGTTAACAATATACATTTTATCACTTTTCAAAGCAGTTTCATTCCACGCTAACTTTATTTTACTTGATATTTGACACCCTGCATTTTTAAGAGCTGGTGATCATAATTTGCGATCATTTTTTCTCAAACAACCTTTATACCACATTACGAAAAATTAGCTTTAATTTGATATAAAAACGTGTATATAGGTTATAAGGTATTTTATTGAAAAAATAAATGAACGAAATAATTATTGTACAAAAATTATTTACCTTAATTGAATTAAAACTACTTGCGCCCACTTTTTGACTTTCAACCTGTTATCAATGTATTCTCCTATTCTTATTTACTTACTAACTTACTTAGTCCTTAGGCTTTCTACCGTTAGGTGTAAGGCTGGTGGAGTTAAGTTTTGCACTGTTGTCTCTATGCTTTCCGGTCTTGTGTTAGACTTCGTGCACTTTCCCATGTCAATCCTTTCTTCTCAATTTCTTTTCTGATTTCGTCTACCCAACTAACTCTTGTTCTTCCTCGTTTGTTTTTCCCTTGCACTCTCGTTTTAAACACCCGTTTTGTTAATCTTTCATTCCACATTCTACACACGCGCCCGAACCATCTTAGTCGCCCCTTTACTATTTTTACGTTTATTGGTTCTAGTTTTAGGTTTTGTCTGATGGTTTCGTTTCTTATTTTGTCTGTCCTCTTTCTGTTCGCTTTTTTCCTGAGGAATCTTATTTTTATAGCATTGACTCGAGATTTTTGTCCCCCAGTCAATATCCATGACTGGCTATTATACATGATTGTAGGTCTAACTACTGATTTAACGACTGCTGTTTTTACCTTTTCAGGTATTTCTTTTCCCCCCAAAAATGTTATTTTCATACTGTTAAATAAGCTTCCTGTTCGTCACATTCTTTCATTTATTTCCATGGCTTGTTTACCGTTTGATTTAAATATTACTCCTAGGTATTTAAAATGTTCCACTTGCTCTGGTTGTTTTCCTTTTAATTGTATTGCGTGTGTCTTTCTCTTATTTAAAATTATTGTTTTTGTTTTCTCTGTATTTATCTTCATATTTATGTTTAACAGTTCTTCTTCTAGAATTTCAAGGTTGTTCTGTAGGTCTTCTCTGTTTTCTGCTATCAAAACCATGTCGTCTGCAAATAGAAGCTCTGATAGTTGAGTCTATTTCATTTGCCAGTATCCTAATGTTAGTCTTCTCATTCTTCTCTTGGCTTTCTTAATTGCCTTATCCAGTACCACTGAGAACAGCATTGGGCTCAACACTTATCCCTGTTTAACGGCTTGACCTGTAGTAAAATCTTCAGATTCCTCGTTATCGGTTCTCACCGTATTTGTATTATTATTATACATATCCTATATTACATCAATTGTTATCCAGTTAACTCCTCTTTCCTTTAATGTCCTCCATACGTCCTTTCTTTGAAATATGTTAAACGCCTTTTCCAGATTAATAAAGCACATATGTATTTCTCTATTTTTTTTTATTACTTTCTATTGTTAAATGCATGTAAAACTGTAAGTTTGATTAACTACGTCATGTACTTAGTGATCTTCCAGTGGAATAGACCAATAGCCCCAATAGTATTTTACCCTAGAATACTAACCATCGTAATTTTTACTACACCAATGTCCTTGTTGTAGGATATTGTTGAAGGGGTACACCAGTATTTTTTGCCCGCTCATCTATTCTTACATTCGTGTATATCGAAACGTTTTACAGTACAGTACGCCTACATAATAAGTCAAGTGTCTGAAAATGAGCACAGCTTTGTAAATATTACGAAGGTTAGTAATAACGTTATAATTTCAGAAAGAACGATATTATTAGTTTTGTTTTTTTTTGTGTAAAATATGAATACGAAAAATAGAGACACGTAGAGATCTTTCACGCAGTGGGAATGGGAAGCTGGGTTGCAACTGTGCCTGGAAGAACTTTGGTCAGATGAAGTTGAAGAAAGAGTAATGAGTTTAAAAAACTGTTTACTTTAGTCTTTTCAAGAAAAGAAAGTAATGGCTTTAAAATCGACAAGGAAAAGAAATATCCTGCTCAACGAACTCCATCAAACAAAGAAAAATCTCCAGAAATTGCAGCTAAATAGTAGCAAACTCAATTGCCGTTAAGTCTAGAAGGTGAAAATGGACACAGGTGGTCCTCTCAACCAAAGACTGCTACTAAAACTCCAGAACGTAACTTGTACATTTTGTTTAAGACCCCTCTGATAAAACCAAAAAAGCACAAACTCCCTTAGATACTTTTAATTGTTTTATAAGCCCAGAGTCTCTGGTAAAAATTGTTGGATATGCTGAAATTTCTGTTAGGGCACAAAAATATAAAGTCGAAAAAATTGCAAACTTGTAAGTGAATATTGATAAATTTCATGCACTCCTGGGACTATTTATTTTTGCTGCTGCTCAAAAAGATAACCATTTAGCGACAAGACAAATGTTTAATGACAAACTTTCTGGTTCAATATATAAAGCAACTATGGACTGAAAAAGATTTGAATTTCTTATAGAATGTTTACGTTTTAATGATAAAATGTCCAGACCCGACAAAAAAGAAATAAAACTATTAGCAGCCATTCGTGAAATATGAAATGATCTTATATAGAATTGCAAAACGTTCTATAAGCGCGGATCATACCTAACAATCGATGAGTAGCTTCTGGCTTTTAGGGGAAGATGTCCTTTCTGGATGTATATCCCAAACAAGGCAGCTAAATATGGACTCAAAATAGTAATGCTGTGTGACGGACTACCCAAATATATGTTTGATGCAAAGTTTTATTTAGGAAAGGGAACTAAAACCAATGAACTGCCTCTAAGAATAATATGTAAAACAATTAACTCTGGGTGTGTATGAAAGTAACCGTAATCTAACCATAAATAATTGGTTTACGTCGGTACGGCTAACATTAGAACTCTTAAAACTACTTTACAATTTAGCTATAGTTGCTACTCTACTGCAAAAGGAAAGAGAAATACCTCCAGAGTTAGGAAATCTTAAAAATTAAAAAATCATAAAATTAGTCATTCCTTATTTTGCTTCGATTGTGAAGAAACAGTAATATCCTATAAGATAAAAGTAAATAAGTCTGTGCTTTGTCTGTCGATAATCCATAACGGTCTAATAGATGGTGATCTAATTATGGATTACAATCATAACCAAAATTGACAGCAGAAAAAAGCCGTCACCAAAAAAATGAATAGTCATTTTGTCTGAACAATTGACAAATTAACCTAACACAACCTAACCTAACCTAACTTAACCTTTTTTTGCTTGCTCAAGGTAATAGGAAGACTTTATGTCCGAACTACAAAGGTAAAGCCTCCACAGAACAGTACCGGACTCAAGCCAAAAGCGGTCCAATGTCAGGCTCTTTACCAGCTAAAACCACCAATGCCGTATTCTCCAGAGAACGCCAAATGGAGCCATCCTGTTGGGATATAACATATCCTTGGCCACTCCCAGACTTAGACACACCTTTGCAGTAATTTTTTCGCTCTATCACACAATCTGCAAGATATTAATAAGGTGTACCGCTGATGGGTATATATCACAACTCTAATCTAATCTAACCTAAACTAATCTAACCTAACCTAACCTTGGCTACAGCATCGTGTAAATTGGCCAACTCTAAACGGCTCGATAAGATTGCTTATTAAAAATCTTTTAAATCTGGAGCCACAGTAAGAACGAATATGACCTATTGTGTCAAAACCTGTCATGTGTCAATTTTGTCTATCTAAAAAACGTTGAATGACAAGCAATCATTGCGAGCACTGCCGACGTCCATTTTGTGGTGAATATCGCTTTGTTGTCAGCAGTGTAGTTCTAAAATGAAGAATTTATGGTTTTTTTGTGATTTTTAGGTTTTAGAAAAATCTCTTTGTTCAAAATAATTTATAAAATTAAGATAAATAAAATAATTTTTCAGTGACCACATTTTTTTTTCTCAGCGTAGCATTATTTCTTTCTCAGCGTAGTAAATTTTAGGATGGTTAGTATATAAAACGGTAAAAGGTTAGTATTCTAGGGTTAAAACTAATAGGCAGGCGGCCACTAGAAATTTCCTTTTAAAGGTGGAAAGACAGCTGATAGTCAACATCATAGCTAGGAAAATATGCCCAAAATCAGTGAAGAAGAGTCCAGAAGCATAATATAAAAAACAAGAAGAAGAAGAAGGCACATTTAGTACTATTTTAAAACATATATAAATACTTAAACACTCAGTCCAACACTGGTTTGACTTTTTTCAATACCAAATTTTTTCAAGATCCTCCCATATTTAATCTAGTATTTTTATCCAATAACTTGTCTGTTGATAATTTGATACGGTTGACAGGTAAACATTTTTAGGAAAGTAAATATTAACTACTTAATCTTGAGTTATAACAGATTATCTTCCCTAATATACAATAAAATTGTACCGCAGTATAATATTTCGACCAATATAGGAGAATAATAATTTAGAATAGGTACCGATGATTTTGGTGAAAAATAATCCGCATTTTTCCAAAATATTCTTATAAAAGTTTAGGGTCCATCTGTAAAAATAGCTTAATTTTGAAGATATGAGATATTTTTGGCGTGTTTGTAAAGTTCAAGATACATTTAAACCAATTAATCTGTGATATAAACAGATAACCAATAATCTATTATTGGTTATCTGAATAAACAAGATAAATTTATTTTACTATATTTACAATAATTTACCTAATCTATGGATTCCATATGTCTTAACATTACTGAAGTTTATTGCCAGGGACGTCGAATTTGTGACTTATATAATTTTATATTCTTATTTACTTTGCGGTACCTATTGTGTTGTTTTCCCGTTTTTACTGTTTTATGTTGATCCATTCAATCGATGATTTGTAGTCCATTAATTTGTATAGAGTTTGCCCGTTATTTAATATATTACTCTTATGTAGCGTTTAAGCTTCTCTCAGTTTACCATAGGTGTTCGATTTTATTTTTTGTTTTTGACAGTTCATCTTATTTTTTCGTGGTTGCTGTAGAGATATTTCTTTTTATTATATTATTGAATCGAAATGTTGCAGTTGTAATTACGGGTCCTAGCCATGTCTGTAATCGGGTATATTTTCATTTTTAATAGGCTAGTTAGGCTAGCATATGATTAAGACAATCTTGTCATAATTAAAAAAGATAAGAAGAAAGTATAGGAAGAATACTTCTTGGAGAAACTTTTCCACGACCTTAGAACGATACAAGAACCAAAAATTGAAGAAAATTCAGGCCCCGAAATCCTACTAGAAGAAATAACGGCAGCCGTCAGACAAATGAAGTATGGGAAGGCACCGGGACTTGATGAAATTTCTGCAGAACTTGTGAAGCTATTAGATGCAGTACAAATAAAAATAATAACTGAAATATTTAATGAAATATACAAGACAGGAAAAATACCAGTAGGGTGTATAGTGAAAATACCAGTAAATTTGAACCATTTCACAAAAACCAAAATCAATCTGCTGAAGCTGTTTTTAAAAATCAAAAGAATTTATCGGAATTGCGATGGAAAAAGTGCGTCAAATTATTTGGGATTTGTTAAAGCCATTAGTACGAAGAAAATTTTATTTAGCGTTCAGATATTATTTCAGAAATAAACCATAAAAGTGCTAAAGAGGACAGGGATTAACGAAAGAGACCTAAAAATAATAGCTAACCTGTATTGAATATCAATCAATGGTGCTCCAAATAGATGGAGAATATACAGATCAGATCAAAATCTTACAGGGAGTGAGACAGTGGTGCATAATTTTACCACTGATATTTAATCTGTACTCGTAGCACATTTTTGAACGAGCTGTAAAAAATATTGATAAAAGAATCTGAATAAATAGAGTCAAGCTCAATAACCTGCGGTATGCAGATGATAAAATGGTCTTTTCCAATACCGTAGAACGACTGCATAACTTAATGAACAAAGAAGGAAACAAGTAGACTATATGAACTGGATTTAAACACTAGCAAAACCAAGCTAACGATCATCAGCAAGGAAAACATCACTGGTGCAAATCTGTATGTGAACCAAATAAGAATTAAACGTGTCTCACAGTAAAACTACTTGGGAACTATAATCCATGAGTCTTGGTACAATACCCTAGACATTAAATGTCGCATCGAAAAGGCAGAAGGTGCATTTTTGACTATAAGCTATATGTTTAAGAGCCATGACCTCACCTTAGAAACAAAAAAAGCTCCTTAAATGTCACGTGTAAAAGATACCATGGACAGGCAAAGTCACCACTGAAGAAGTACTACGGAGGATGAATACAACCGCGGATTTGGTTAGACGTTAGAACTCATGGCAGAAATCTTTCACGCAACAGTTTCCAAAGCTACAAATTTCTTTTAAATCGTTAACTCTCGAAAGAAGACGGCGTAATACGAAGTTATTCCATTTCTATTTTTTCCATTTGTCTTAATATATTATTAATATTTTCCACCAAGAACGTACTTCTAAAGATCCTTATTCTGATCTTGTATGCACATTAGAAATTGTGTGTTTGTTTATATAGATAAACTAAGGACAGTGTAAGTAGAAGAAGCAGAACTCTCTACAAAAATGACACTGCACCATTTCATACAGAGGGTGAAATACACTCTTGAAAACCAAGAGGTGACACTAGGTGTATTTCACTTCAGTATTTAACAAAAACTTTTATAAGATAATTACAATAATGAAGTATCCAGAAGGAATAGACTAAAAAAGTTGCAGATAGATCGACTGCTTGCTAAAATCCAGGAAAAACCTTATATTCCTCTATTATGGAAGGAAATCATAGACGAACTAATAGCTATACTTAGCAATGATAGGCGCCATGTTGTAGGTGATACGACCTGGATAAGCAAATGACCTGCAAATGAACTAAAGTCTGAACCTGGTTGCTGTATTCCATATAAATTATTTTTTATTTATAATATAAGAATATATATTTTTTATACTATATAAATATATAGTATTAATAACATGGACATTTATTCAGACACATTACTTACGAATAGACAATTTAAAAGGCAAGGACACCATATTAAATCAATGGATCAGGTGCCCCGGTAATTTTTTCTGGATTTTTTCATCCGTAGAAATCGTGTTTTTATGTAAATAGTTATAATAAAGACTAGTTGTTGTTTGTTACATTCAAAATAAATTTAAATTGATGTAGAAAAATAACAACCAGATTTTAAGTTTAGGGTGTAGTTGAAGTAGGAGTAGAGCCTGAGCAATACGTAGCACATAAGTAAAAACCAGACCAAGTGTCAAAAATCGGTAATTTTTAAGTGTCTAACAATGTATTACGCGCTAAGCAAAGTATTGTATAAGAATAGTTTTGATCCAACCTCCGTACCGTAAATATATCAGCAATTAGCGATAATTTATTTTTAATATTAGCTTGTTAGTTTGCACGAATTTTTTTGATTCAAATGTAGAATTTGGTTTATATCTACAATTTAAACAAAGGGGCAGTGCAAAAGTGTTACTTCTTCTGGACTAAAAACTGTAAGTTTGATTTTACTATTTCGCCTTTATAACAAATCAAAACAATCCTTTCGGTAATGCTCCATTATAAGCATCGGGGTTGTATTCAGGTTATTTAGCCCAAGCATGGAAATAGATTCAGCAGTGGGAATTTTCACCATGGAAAGTTCTGGCAATTTACTTGTAAACCAACCATCAAAATTATATTCTACAGCTCTTACTCAATCTACAAATAAATTTCCAAACAAAAAACAAGAAATTCTTCTTCACTAGCTGCCAAAGTCTAATATCGAAGTTTACCTTAATGCAGTAACTTCTAAAGTGGTTTCCAGAGAAAAACATTCTATTTCTAAAATTATAAATAATCTTCTTTACCAGTGAACAGACAGTCGATGAGTTTTTAGCAAACGACAATGGAATTGTAGCAATTAATCAAGAAAACTCACACAAAGTAAAAAAGAAATATACAAGCTGAGAGATAAAGACAAAAAGGTAACAACAGATAAACAAAACATTCTGAAAATAACCAGAGAGTTTTATAAAGACCTCTATACCAACCAAAGGCCACAAGACAATTTCCCCATACGAGTAAAGACTCATAAATCAGGGATCGGAAATACTTTTACCCATTACTGTGTCAGAAGTAAGAGCAGCTTTAAAGGGAATGAAGAACCATCGATCGCCTGGTGATGATGGACTTGTTATCGAGGCAATAAAAGCAGGAGGAGAAATTTTATTAAACTCAGTAAGCAAACTGTTTAATAAATGCTAACATGCGCGTACGATTCCAAAAGACTGAAACAATGCAGTAATAGTCTTGTTGCATAAAAAAGGCGATATTACTAAATTAGAAAATTATAGACCCATTAGCCTCTTCACACATATGTGCAAACTCTTTATGAAAATCTCTCAAAGAGGCTAACACCTAAACTTGATTTATATCAGCACAAAGAACAGGCAGGCTTCAGGGCAGGATATGGCATAAATGACCATTTGCATACCATAAAGATCTTAATAGAAAAGTGCATCGAGTACAACATACCACTGGTTCTTGCATTTATCGATTAAGAGAAGGCTTTTGATTCTGTAGAGTTTAAAACAATACTGAAAGCCCTAAATCAAAGCCGAATAGATTACAGGTATACGACACTAATCAAAAACATTTGCGAGAACGCTACATCAAGTATAAGACTACATGAAGACACAGAAAAATTTAGCTTAGGTCGAGGAGTTAGACAAGGAGACAATATTTCACCAAAATTGTTCACGGCAGCTCTAGAGTCAATACTTAAGAGCACTCAATGGCAAGATATGGGCATCAATATAGATGGAACAAAAATGTCTTCGCTAAAGCGAAGCCACAAAGCAAAAAACCAAAAACTCAAAAAGAAAACCACAGAAACCTAGTAGAAGATCTTATCAAGTGCACCAGTCATTTCTTCAAATAAAACTCCAACAATGAATACTTAACACAGGAAGAACTTATTTACTTCTTTGAAAATGCGCATGGTTCTTCAGATCCTCTTATAAACTATTTTTAATTCTATTATTTAATGAAATCTAAGTGGGTACCATACCCATTTATAAGATCTTATAATTCTTATAAATAAATTTCATCCATCCATCCTATGTTTGCAAGAAACACATTTCAAAGGAAAATTGTGTCACAATCTTAAAAACTTCATATCCAGACTACGATTAGGACACACCAAGATCACATATGATTTCCTACTAGAGAAGTAATCCAAACCTTTGTGATACGCGTGTGATAATGATCTAATAGTACATCACTTATTAGTGAAGTGTCCTTTATACGCATTTGAAAGAAAATATGAACAGTTACCTACAACAATAAAAGACATTCAAGTGAAGATAGTGACCGCAATCGTACCATACTTTTTTTTGGTTTTCTTAGGACTAATTAACAAAATCTAATTGTATTCTTTCTTTTTTTATATTTATGGTATCTGTAAAATCGACCATTGGCAGTTTCAAATAAAAAAAAATGTATAAAGTGGGATAACTTCATAACTACTCAGAAGTAGTTCTAAAGAATGCCATAAGATTGTATACATGTCAAGTTTAAGTCATGATTTACCATTTTTTCTTGGTTTTAACCAAACTAAAATTTTGATACTTTCCAGGTTTTGGGCTACCTGATCCTTGCATTTCAAAGTAAACCGCCAAATGGAAAGGTTTTCAATTTCGGTTAAGCTTCAGATAGAAGCTTTCTTTATACGGTGATCCTGAAATTTATTGGTACATAAAATCCGGTATAAAATACAGTAAAAATAAAATACTAGACTGTAATTCACACAGCTCTTTGGTCGCTTTATCTTCTCCTTGTTTAAGTGCCATCCTTCTTTAATTTATTATCTTTTTCGACGACTTTGTTTTCCTCTTAGTTTTTGCTTTCTTTTGTCATTAGGTACTTTAATATCTGTCAGTTATCGTAGTCCAAAATGTCTGCATTTAGATATAGCCGTTAGCAACATATCGTTAGAACCAGGAGTGACTGACCCTACTTCCGAGACTTGAGTAGCCTCTGGAAATTTTTGGCTTCGAAGAAATTTGGTCAGTCGACGGAACCTATTACATGAAAGGTGTCCCCGGTTTGCTAAAGATTCCGATATCGTAATATAGATATGAGGGGTATAGAAGCAAAATCCGTCAGGTCACATCTATCAAAATTTTCAGAAAACGTGAAAAACTATTACAGAGGATTCTTGTAATATTTTTATTTTTCTGTTTAATTTACTTGTATTCTAGTATAATGTTTAATTAGAAGAATACAAAATAAAAAATATTTGAGCTGCAGTTTCGGTATAAAATTAGTTTTATTTATGGACATACCGGGATTTGCAACAAAATTTAAATTTTTGGTTTGGAAATTTCAGAAAACTTCGGAAAAACGTGTTTTTTAAACTTCACTTATGATTATTATAAAAGTTAGATTTTTATTACTCAAAACATATTTATTTGTTTATATTTATTTAATTATTGTTATAAAAAATTGTAAAGATTATATTGGGAAGAGAAGTAAGCTCTCTGATCAAGTAATTTCGGAAGAGCTAAGTTTTTTTGACAATCCATTGAAAAACCTTCTCTCTCGCTGCTGTTAGTTTTAAGAATTTTGTAGGATGCTTTTGCTTAAAGTTTATGTAATTCCTGTAAAACATTATGTTTTTTTTTTGCTTCTCATCTTTTTTTTCCTTATCTCTTCGTTATATCTTAAGCAAAGAGAGCATGCGTCTGTAATAGGTATTCCAAAACCTATAATATAGTGCGTGGCAAAATATGAACGAAAATAATGTTCATTAACCATAAGAGAGCTATCCACTGATGTGACGTAAAGTTTAAAGACCTTTCTATATTAAGATCACATGGTAGATGTGATCTGAAGTTCTTTTCTTGATTTGACTTCTGCAGTAATGAGATTTTAGACATTTAAAACTCTCAATAAAATTACTCATAGCTAATTTTTTTGATAATTTTTTTCTAGAACGCGGTAGCCCCCTCGTTTTTCTGATGAAGTTAATTCCTTTAAAAAAGCCCCTTTACCACATCCTGAATTATCTCTTTTTCCACGCCCAAAATTTGCATAAAGGCTCTTCTGCATACACTAATCCATTCGCCACTTTTCTTTGGTAATCTATAATTGATACCTGTTTTTAAAAAATTGTGCTGGCCACTTCTTTCTCTGTTCGTCTGCTTCTTTTCTGCGGTATCTTGGCCTAACCACATTTTAATATAAAAGCATCTTGTTTAGGTACTTTAGATGGTTTTTCAAGGAAACGACCAAAGCTAAGAAAACGGATTATGAATATTGGCACATGGAATATACAGGGGATAAAACAAAAGATTGATATCATTGTGCCTAATCTAGAATAAATATAAGGTTGAATGTTCGAATAAATGAACTTTGATGGTACACAAGGCAAATATCGAACACAGTAGTTAATCAAATCTTGCCCAAGTACTTTCGATCACAAGATCATCCTCAGGGGCATTTCGTCAGTTGTGGCCTATCCAGCAGTAATAGAATGTTATAAATGTAAATTGGGACATAACAAATACACTAAACAAAGACAAACAAACACTTTAAAATTTAAGAAATGGAGAAGCTACATTTTATATAGAAGTCTTCTGATTATGTCTCCGGCTTCTATATAAAATGTAGCTTCTCCATTTCCCTAATTTTAAAGTGTTTGTTTGTTTTTGTTTAGTATATTTGTTATATCCCAATTTACATTTATAACATTCTATTACTGCTGGATAGGCCACAACTGACGAAATGCCCTTGAGGATGATCTTGTGATCGAAAGTACTTGGGCAAGATTTGATTAACTACTGTTTTCGATATTTGCTTTGTGTACCATCAAAGTTAATCTAAAATAAATGAAAATGGATATTATAGCACTAACTGAAAAAGGAACCGGCACTGATATGGTAGGAAATTATATACATATATTCACTGGAGTCCCGAAAAATAAAAGAGCCGCTAGGGGAGTATCAATACTAATAAAGAAAAAACTTAAGAATAATATCACAGACTGGAAAACTATTGATGAGAATATCCTAAGAGTAAATATTGACATATATGGGCACAACCTTACCATGAAAGCCGCTTATATCCCCTCTGATGATGCAACAATCAACGTGAAAGAAGATTTCTTTAAAAAAATCAAGGATTTACTTAACAACATGGGAAAAAACAGAGAAATAATTTATGCATGGAGACTTCAATAGTAGAACGGGATATCAGAAAAACAGAAGAGTACTAGGACCTTTTGGAGAAATGGCAACTAATGATAATGGCGGTAGATTTATACACTTATGTGAGAGCTATGAGTTAAAAATTAGCAATGGATTCTACAAACATAAGAACATACATAGATATACCTGGATTGAACAAATACACAATCTAAAATCAGTCATCGATTATATTATTAGTAAACAAAAATCTGTATTGCAGTGGACTGATGTAAGAGTTCTCCGAGGAATAACATGTGGATTTGATCACTACTTAGTAAGAGCGAAAATTTTGTTCCCACTTAAGATAATACACGGAGACCAAAACCTAGAAGACAAGCAAGACACTCCGAAGTGCAACTTCAATAGTTTTATAAATAAACGATGTTATCAAAACTTAATGTTCAACCCCAAAATTAAAATTGGATATTGGAACGCAAACTGCCTCACAAATCATAGTGAGGAGATTAAGGCGTTTATAATATGTTATGACAAACAAGATCCATTTTAGTATGCCAGATTTTTGCACCTATGTCACACCACACCCAATGGGAAAAGGTCATGGTGGAACTGCGTTAATCATTAGAAGTAATATAAAACATCACGAAATAAATAAAGTGTGTGAAATCAACATTTAGGCAACCTCTATATCTGTAGAACTCAGTAAAGGGCACATAACGATGTCAGTTGCGTATTGTCCTTCTGGTAAAATAATTAAAGAGGACCATTTCTCTAGTTATTTCAAAGGGCTTGGTCATCGCTTTATTGCAGTAGGTGATTTTAACGCAAAACATACAAGATGGGGTTCAAGACTGATAACAACTCGCGGAAGAGAACTTATTAAAAGTTTAAACGAAAATAACTTGACTCCAATTTCTACTGGGCAGCCCACCTACTGGCCTACAGATAGAAATAAAATACCCGATCTCATCGATTTTGGTATCATAAAAGGAATAAGTAACAACTTTTTAGACATTAAACCTTCTTTTGACCTTTCGTCGGACCATCCTCCCATATTTATTGATGTGATGAAACATATATATAATACAAATAAATACCCCATGTTTTCAAATCATAAAACAAATTGGAGTCTGTTCAGATTTAATATTCAAAATACAATTAACTTAAATCTTCCTCTTAAAATAAGTGAAAATATCGAGGAAGCCGTTCATCACCTTACATCAATCATTCAACAGGCAGCTTGGAGAGCAACTTCAGATCTAAATCGGAGTAATAACTGTAAACCATATCCACATCATTAAAAAATCTTAATCAACGAAAAGAGAAAACTAAGAAAACAGTGGCAAACTTCCAGATCTCCTGAGAACAAAACTGAACTGAATATGGCTACTCGTTTGCTTAAAAGAGAATTACACAAATACAAAGATCAGGGCATAAATGAATTTTTTGAAAGACTTACTGCGACGGATGACACAAACTACTCTATTTGAAAACTCTCTAAGAAACTTAAACATCAGATTAAGCATGACGGTCCCATTAGAAATAAAGACGGTGAATGGGCCAAGGCCGATGAAGATAAAGTACAAGCATTCGCTAATCATAGCCAATTTTTTCAACTACACTCCAGAACTATCTCAAAGGAAGAAGAAGAATTCATTCACAAGAACTTAGATGCACCCTACCAGATGTCACCTCCTATAGAAAATATCAAAATTAATGATATAAAAGAGTTAGTTAAACATCTCAATACAAAAAAAGCTGCAGGGTATGATTTAATATCAGAAAAATTTGCAAAAATTTACCCAAAGAAGGATTTCGGTTGGTTATGTACATATTTAACGCTATACTAAAGTTAGGGTATTTTCCGTTTCAATGGAAAATGCTACAAATTATTCTAATACCGAAACCAAATAAAGATCCACAAGAACTGTCATCCTATCGTCCAATCAGTTTGCTTCCCATTATCTCTAAGATATTTGAGAGGATATTCCTTCAGAAAATGAATTCTATAATCGACAGACAAAAGTTAATACCTGATTATCAGTTTGGATTCAGGCAACAACATGGAACAATTAAGCAGGTACATAGAGTTGCCAAAGTAGCAAGAGATGCGATTGAAAAGAAAGAATACTGCACTGCAGCCTTTTTGGATGTCTCACAAGCATTTGATAAAGTATGGCATGAGGGGCTGCTATCTAAAATAAAAACTCACATTCCTCATCCTCTGTATGCTTATCTGAGATCCTATCTTACCAATCGATATTTCCAGGTCAGATGCAATGAAGCAGTATCAAACATATCTCCAATTATATCGGGAGTACCTCAGGGTAGTATATTGGGATCAACTTTATACTTACTCTATACGGCAGATATTCCCACAAGACTAAACAGCACAATCGCTACCTATCCAGATGATACTGTGATAATGGCTTCTAGTTTGGCTCCTGTTACAGCCTGTCAAAATTTACAAATTCATTTCAATGAACTAGAGAAATGGTTAAAACTGTGGCAAATTAAAATAAATGGCAGCAAATCAGCACATATAACATTACAGTAATAATATAACATTACATTAACAATACGAACTACTAAGGAATATAATGCAGGGTAAAATCAAAGGTAGAATCTCCATGAATGGTTTGGATGCAGTTCAACTGAACTATTCAGGCGAGTAACCAATAAAATTATAATTGCCAGAATGATTTCCAATCTCCGATAGGAGTGGAACTTGAAGAAAAAGAAGGACGTAAAATGTATTTTATTTTGATACCAAAACATAAATTTAGAAATTTTGGCGCTTATTCCTTTTTGTCGTGACGCCATCGACATGTCCTCAATACACAAAAGGGGGGACAAAAGGAATTGTAATAATTATAGAGGCATATCGGTAACCAGCACCCTGAGCAGACTGTATGGACGAAGTTTGAGAAATATGATCGAGGAAGAATATAAGCACAATGAAGAGGAAGAAAAAAGCGGCTTCCGTGAAGGAAGATCGTGCACCGACAACATATTTTGTCTTAAACAAATAATAGAAAAAAGATCGGCTAAGAATCTAGAAACTCATATTACTTTTTTAGACCTTCAAAAACCATATGACAACATCCCCTTAACAAAATTTTGGACAACGTTGAAAAGATCTAACATCAACCACACATTGATAAATGATGTACAAGCACTATATAAAAGACTCAAAGTCACAAATAAAAACAGGAAAATATATAACGGAAGAATTCCTGGTTACAAAAGTCTTGCGACAGGAATGCTGTATCTCACCAACCTTATTTAAAATATATGTTGCAGCAGCATTGGAAAGATGGAAAAGAAAGGTGCATAAGATGAATATAGAGCTTAGCAATGAATGTATATATACACTTCAGTTTGCTGATGACCAGGTAGTACTAGCGACTGACAGAGAAGACATGCAGTACATGCTTAGAAAACTGATAGAAAAATATAACGACTGGGAATGAATGTCAATACAACAAAAACCAAATATCTTTGTATTGGAAACGAGTCAGATAACATAGACCACGAAAACAGACAACATATTTCCTGCTGTCAGAGCTATGACTATTTGGGTGTTGCCTTTGACAATACAGGAACTGATTCACGGGAAATAGAAAAACGAATCACACAAGCAAAGAAAGTCTTAGGATGTCTCAATGGTATACTGTAGAGTAAGAGATAACGAAAGGAAAAAAATTTAATATATGTGAGACAATGATTAAAACTACTCTTCTTTGTGGCTCTGAAACATGGAGAATTAGTCAAAAGAACAAAAAGCGAATAGAAACAGTAGAGATGGATGCAATGAGAAGATCTTTAGGCATTTCCAGACGAGACCGAATCAGAAATGATATAATAAAACAACATATGGGAATAGAAGGAAATATAACTCAAGATATAGAGAAGAAATAATTAAGGTGGTATGGGCATGTTCAACGGATGCCAGCAACAAGACTTACCAAAAAAGTATTAGAATGGCAACCGATAGGTCGATGGAAAAGAAGAAGACCCAGATTAGAATGGCAATACGGCGTAAACAGGTCCATGAGCGGAAGAAATTTAAAAACAAACGACTGCGAAGATAGGAAGAGATGGTGTTTAGGAATCGGACAACGTCGAAAGTAAATAACTATAAACCAGGATGCTTCGTTTCTTACGTTATTTGCTCTGGAATTATTTCTGTCGCCTGGTGTCCGTCTTTTGCTTTTGCTTTGTATATTTGTGAACGTCATGCCTTTATGTAAATAGTGACAACAAATATTTGTTTTTTACATTTAAAATAAATACAAATTGATGTTAAAAATAGGAATTAGCTTTAGAGTCTAGAGTGCAGGTGAAATCGGGGCAGACACGGAGCAGAAAAACATCCACTTTTTTAAGTCTCCTGACTAAGTCTAGAGATAGACTTATATTTATAAATAAACCGCGGAATCAGGAAGTAATTTACACTACAAATAGATGACAGTTAGAGAAAGCTACGTTTTTATAAAGAACCCAAGATTCTCGCCTAAAAAAGCTAAGGGAACAAAAATGCATGCAAGTAGTACTGTGAGGTCTACCTGTAAGTAATCTAACCGCATTCCATTCATTCTTAAAGAAGGTATGTACAACATACAGTAAAGAATTCTTATTATTACTACCAGATATACTTTTATGCCGTGATAACCATATAACATTACTTTATTATTATTCTGGATTACTTAAGAAAGTCTTTGCAGTTTCAAGCTGTTACGGACTCATAAGTTGTAGGTTTCAGTTACTTTGTTCTAGTAATACAAAAATCTTCTGCTCCTTTACAATCAAAACTCCTTTTCTACATCGGAAATCAAAAACATTTAATATTATTGGTTAATAGGGTTGGTTATAATATATACCTATAGAATGTGTACATATTACAAGTATATTATTTATCTATGTTAAAATAAAATATTTAATAAGAATATTTTACTTTATATTCATCGCATTTTATAATTTTAAATAATGTTTCCTTCATAAATTAAATATATTTTGATAGTTTTTTAAACAAATCCACTAAGGTGTATGCAATACTTTATACATCGTGCTGCTGGATTTTTATTACAACCATTATAGACTGGGAGCTGGATGGAAATTATTCTGAAAAATATGAAGACGACATTCTATAAAATGGTTTTACACTAAAAAAGCTAGCAGATTATAATTCTGGATGTTGTCTATCTATGTTGTCTGAAGATACGTTGATCTATTTATTTTTATACACCACTCCCTTAGATATCAAGTAAATGGTATGAACCAATACTTTGAAACCATTTTAATAATTATTTTATTAACAATATTTAATTAAAGATACATTTTATTGACAATAATTTTTTATAATAAAAAAGTTTTCAAAATTAAGCAATAAAAATAATTTTTTTGAACAACAGTGATACATTTACATAGCGAAATACAATTTAATTCCATTTTTTTATAAGAAACTGGCCTTGTTTTGACAATATTGGACGACATTTGCAGGGCTAAATCAACAGTCTCAGCAACGGTCGCTTCGTTAGTTCTCGTTAAGAGAGAAGCATTGAACATTGATCAATAGAATAAGTACATAGAGTCTTTGATACAGTAATAAAACTTTTGGGAAAAATACTTCTCTACCCTCTTTGTTGGCATAAATCAGACTTTTGATAAACTCTGGCATGAAGGGTTGCTCTCCAGAATTAGAATGGAC